>JAJJWO010000591.1:0-13363 GCA_021655895.1 Fusarium sp. NRRL 66739
TTCCTCTTGTTTTCTCTCATCTTCCTCTCTTCTTCTTTTTCCAGAACCAGGGACGATTTCTTGTCGTGCTATTGCTTCTCTTCAGTCTTTCACTATCATTACTTCTTGCAAGCCAACCACTCTCGAGTGTTTTTGCTCGCAAGCCGCTCTTTTTTTTTATTCCAATTCTTTTCTCTGAGACCTTGTCTTGTCTGGACCCCGCCAAATTGCATATCAAGCACCCCTCGCCTTTCCCGATTCTATCCCATTACAAGATTCAGCTGCGTGTCCCCCCTAAAATCTGTCTTCAAGGGGCCTCTTATCAACAACCACGACCTTTCTCGTTGACAACCTCAACCACCACCAAATCTTTCTCTTCACCAGCAAATAATCAAAATGTCGGCTGACGAAAAGATCCGCGTCTCGGGCGAGACGCCTCGTGCGACCACTCCTGTTCTTCCTACGGTTAACCCTGGCCTCGAGAAGTCGCAGGCAGCTCGCGCTTCGATTCACCCTACTTTCTACGTAATGTCAGTATAGGCCGAATTGACCCCCCCAACGCTCTTTTGCTAACTTTCAGATGCAGTGCCTGGATTGGCTTCTCCTCGTCCGTCATTCTGTTCAACAAATGGCTTCTCGATACCCTCAACTTCCGTACGCTCCTTCGCCTGTCTCTCGATACCCTCCCTTGCTGACTTGCCAACTCGCAGGCTACCCCGTTATCCTAACGACTTACCACCTAACCTTCTCGACCGTTGTCACTCAGATTATGGCCCGATGGACACCCTATCTTGACGGCCGCAAGACTGTCAAGATGAACGTTCGCGTTTATATGCGTGCTGTCGTCCCCATCGGTATCTTTTTCAGCTTGAGTTTGATTTGCGGAAACTTGACATACCTCTACCTGTCCGTCGCTTTTATTCAGATGCTCAAGGCCACCACTCCTGTTGCTGTCCTGATCTCTGGCTGGATTCTGGGTGTTTCTGCCCCCAACCTGAAGCAGTTCCTCAACGTCTCGGCCATTGTCGTCGGTGTCATCATTGCGTCCATTGGCGAAATCCACTTTGTGACCGTTGGAGTTCTGTTCCAGATGGGTGGTATTGTTTTCGAGGCTCTCCGACTTACCATGGTCCAGCGTCTGCTGAGCTCTGCTGATTACAAGATGGACCCCCTGGTCTCTCTGTACTACTTTGCTCCTATTTGCGCCGTCATGAACGGTGTCGTGGCTCTCATCTGGGAGATCCCCCGATGCTCCATGGCTGAGGTTTACAACGTCGGTCTGTTCACATTCTTCCTGAACGGTCTCTGCGCTTTCATGCTTAACGTCTCCGTCGTCTTCCTGGTATGTTCTTCTTCTGAATCTCTTCTATTGATCCCACTAACAATTTCCAGATTGGCAAGACCTCTGCCGTTGTCCTTACCCTCTGCGGTGTTCTCAAGGATATTCTCCTGGTTATTGCATCCATGATGATCTGGGGTACTCAAGTCACTCCTCTCCAGTTCTTCGGTTACTCTATCGCTCTGGGTGGCATGGTTTACTACAAGCTCGGCTACGAACAGATCAAGGGCCATATCGCTGAGGCCAACCGACAATGGGCTGAGTTTGGTGCTCGCAAGCCCATCCTACGCAAGGTCACTGTCATCATTGCCACGGCTTTCCTCATCTTCACCTTGTTCGGTGGCTTTACTCCCAGTTACTCATCTGATGTCGACCCTACCCGTCTCGCCAACGAGGTGTCTAACAAGTTCGGTATTAACGATGCCCAACACGCTTAGAGCTACGTAATACACGATGTCCATGGGATTCAAGACCCTGACGTTGAATTTGCGGGGCGAACGGCGATTTAAGGAACCTATTTTCTATATCCTTTATTTCCTTATATTTTACGCCCTAACCAGGTTTTGGAACATGGTTTGATCGCGTACAGAGTCAGGCTGACTTGGCGCGCATTGCGGTTGGAGACTCTTGATATATTCTGTTTGATTGAGGATGGGTGGTATTATGAAATGTAAAGCCATAGAGCTGGGCGCAGAGCGCGAGGTAGCGGTCGCATGCATGAACCGCATCACGAAAGGTCTAATTGATGTGTAACTCTAGACGGCGTTTGAACATAGACATGTAGAAACGAAACGGGAACAAAACGTATCAAAGTTCACTTATCTGTCCTCGTATCTGTGCATCACAGCATGTGCTGATGGATTGTTTAATTCATTTTGGATTTCATGTACCTCGCAAACATTTGACCGTCAAGCAAAGTCCTCAAGGTCTATTCAATTCACCTCTCAGATGACACCAACGCATTGAACTCCGCCGGTGGTATCCTTCGGTCGGGACAACACGTCCGTCCGATCCGCGTTGTATATTGACGCTACAATCACGCGGCAAGTAGAGATCTGATCTTTTTTAAGAAACTTCATATTGAGCCCATAAAAACCGGGGTTCCTTAATGCCATCGATGCTCTTTACATCCCGTCAACTCCCTAACCGTGATGGAGAAACGATTCTTTTTTTAAAACTCTGTAGACTGGTGTTAGCCTGGGTTCCTGGTAGACAAGACTTGTGCATCTCCACGCTGGCAGGTTGACGGCAGCGCACACCTCTGCCAGAGTGGCTTGGCACAAGGACGGTATAACGTACTGAGAGGGGTGAAGAACCATCGGTTCTTGCCGCTGGTGTATCGCTCCTCGAGCACCTTCTTGACAGTCTTCTTGGCGTCCTCGCGCTGGGAAACCTCCTTGAAGGTGTCGTTGGAAACGGCGCCCTTAAGGCCCTCGAGCTCCAGGGTGTAGCGGGTGGGCATCAGGTGGTTGTAGTTGATGACCTTGATGAAGGGCTTGATCTTGTTTCGCTTCTCCTGGCGGGTCTTGGACATGCGGCGGGTGATCTTGGAGGGGTATCGCTCAATGCCGGCAACCAGGGCGTGGCCGAAAGGGTGAGGCTTGTTGCCGTTGTCAACGGGCTGGATGATGACAACCTATTCGAAGCAATTCAAGTCAGCAACCAGGTGCTCTGCGACCCCAGACCAAAAAACCACGAATTCCTTCTTTCCGTGCAACAGCGAGCAGAACATTGTCGTACCTTCTTTCCGGCGTATCTGCCGCGGGTGATGATGGCGACTCGGCCGACCTTGAGGAACTTCATCTCGATCAAATGTGCTGGTATGAAGTTAGTAGATTATGCGCAGGCGTCGTGAAAGCGTGAGAATTTCGAGTAAGTAAATTTTTGTGCGGGCACGTTCTAGCGAATGGGCTAAGTCACATGATGACTGGGAAAGAAGCACCTTCTGCTCCTAAATTTGTGGTCCGTGCACTTGCCCTCAAGCTGCGACCTAGAATTCGGCTTAGGTAAGCTTGATACTCCCGCAACAGGAATCAGGAATCGCTCACCTTCATCAACATCTCATAACAGTTTGTATACCTGTATCTCCAAGATTGATACCACTTCACAATGCCTGCTGCACCAACATACATCATCTCCCGTGTTGCGGATCCAATTTTTGGAGTCTTGATTGGTCTCTCAGCAGCTGCTACCAGAATCAATCGCGAGGAGAAGGAGAGAGGCCGGACTACTCAACAAACCTTTGAAGCTGCACGACGGTAATACCACAATACAATAGTTTTAGACTCACAGAAGCTGATTTCTATATAGAAGGATCGCGTCATCCTTCAAGACATCTTGAGTTGGCACATGTTACACTGAAATTTGGGTTACCACTCTCCCTAGTCTTTGTAACTTGGTGGCTAGTGCCGGATATCCTATTTCAACTTATATACATTTTAATCACCAAACGATGGACCATATTCCTTCTTCATAGCCTCCCGGACAATCTGGCCGCAAAGCTTGGCCGTTGGGTTGACGCTAACGGCCAAGCCCTTTGCAATGGGGTTCCCGTATCTCCCTCCCAGCGCAAGGTCGCGAGATGCAGCGTCCTCAAAGTCCACCCTTTCCCATTTGGATTCCCGGAGGTCTTGGTCGATATCTAACGATCGCTGCAGCAATAGTCTGGCTGTCTTGAGATACAATGCTGCCCTTTGCGTATGTGCCAAAGACAGTGTACGTGCGACCTGTGGAGAGATGGGTGTGGTTGGTGATGGTGGGGATAGGAGTGTAATTGAGGCTTCTATATCACCCAAAGCTGTGACAACAGCCCTTCTTCTTTCCGACTGGTCAGGGGTTTCGATAAGAGGCATTGAGTTGTCAGAAGTTTCGGAGAGAAGCATGGCATCTCCATATAATCGCCTGAGAATCTGGACACGGTTGTTCCTCGCACTGGCATAGTTGGGATATTCTGAAATCATGTCCTCGACTGCTGAAAGGCTTTGCTGGTAGCCCTGGACAGCAACATCCTTGGACTCTTCAGATCCGAGATTCTTCAGCTGGGCCTCCAGATGTTGAATCGAACGAATGATATCTCGTTCCTTTTCAACTACCCTCTCATACACGCCAGCGTCTGTGATATTTGGGTCGCGGGGCAGTGAAGAGTCGATAACGATGCCCGCGTAAGGGTTCGACTCAGGATCCTTGATCTTCTCAAGAATATTGATGTCGTGTTTGCTCAAAGTCACAGAAGTCATCTTGACTGGAAGCACGCAGGATGGTTCGTGGCAAAGCCTTGGACTGGTGTATTCTGTTTCAACGCCCGGCAGAGACAATAATCGTTCAACGTTGTCGTCAGCAAGCCTCGCTTCCGGAATGTCTGGAAGTTAATGCAACGTGATAGGCAACGGTGAGAACGGTTCTTTCGGGCTGGCAGGCATCCTAAATACCACCATTCATGACATTGGCTTGGTGGATAAGCCGACCTGCCATAAAAGGCGGCTCGGCTCTAGCGGAAGACCATGAATAGCCACGCCGCTAGCCTCCGCGTTGGTTTCTCAGTTCTCACATCCAAGGATTGTCACCAGGATTGTTCGGCCGGCTTGTAGCTGACAGTTCCGCAGTCCGTCATAGGATGTGCCGCTGTGTTGGAATTCTGGGAGTATACGGCCAACGTCGGCTTGGGGCGGCTGGCGCCGCAGCGGAGGTCTTGACGGGAAGCGTTCCGCGGTGATAACCTCACAACCATCAACAACTGCCTTTGGCGCTACAGCCCATGAGATTCATCAGTTGGGGAAGCTGTTCCAAACCCGGCCCTTTGATGATATCAGTAGTCCGCTGTCTGACGCGAAACATCCTTGCGCGTGACCATGAAACCCGCCATGGCGGGGATGGCTGTACTGTGCTTTCTTACTCCTTGAATACCATTGGATCACAATCTTGTTGATACTGGAAAGGATCTTGGTAGCATTCGGCCGATTGTTCCTTTCTGACAAATGTCTTGGGCCGCATAATGCCTTCTCATTGCGGAGCCTTTCCGGCAAATGTGTCAAAGAAACAAACAAGGATTGCTGCCTCACAGTAGTGTCTTAAGCCGGGCTTGAAGCAACGTTGAGCTTTCTTACATATATCTCTGGAACTCCCCGTCTTGCTCATATCTTCCAATCCATCAACTTCAAGAACAACACTTCAGATCTTCTCGAAACCGCCACTATCAATCAATTTGACTTCAACATCCAAGCCTCAAACGCTCGCCCCTATTTTGATATCAACGCTTCATTCATCGACTCGTCTGTGTGTCAATGTCCCCTTCTGCCATCACCAACTCTCCTCTGCAGCAGGCCTCTCAGCCTACTACTCTTCCCACTGCTTCTGCCCTTGATCAGTCAAACGGCACCTTTGCTGTCCAGCCACCACCCAACTTCACCGGATATGACCACATAACCTGGTGGGTTGGCAATGCCAAACAGGCTGCCTCATATTATACCAACCTCTTTGGCTTCAAGACCATCGCCTACAAGGGCCTTGAGACTGGCAGTCGATATTTTGCCTCGTATGTTATTGAAAACAACGATGTCCGTTTTGTCTTTACTTCGCCTCTGCGCTCTGAAGCCCACTTCCCCGACGATGAGCCCATCTCTAAATCAGACCGAAAGCTCCTTAGGGAGATGTATGCTCACCTTGAGCGCCATGGTGACGCCGTGAAAGATGTTGCCTTTGAGGTCGACAATGTCGATGGAGTATATCATAAGGCTGTGGCTGAGGGCGCCATCGCTGTCCAAGACCCCAGGATCAGCAAAGACAAGGAGCATGGCTCTGTCTCTACCGCTGTCATCTGCACATACGGAGACACCACCCACACTCTTATCTCTCGCCAGGACTACACCGGACCCTTCCTCCCCGGTTATCGTGCCTGGAACAAGCGCACTGGTACCACCTCTCTGCCCGAGGTCCCCCTGGCTCGCATCGATCACTGTGTTGGTAACCAGTCATGGAACGAGATGGATTCGGCCTGTGCCTTCTACGAACAGTGCCTCTCTTTCCACCGCTTCTGGTCCGTAGACGACTCTCAGATCTGCACCGAGTTCTCGGCTCTGAGCTCCGTCGTCATGGCCTCTCCCAACAACATTGTCAAGATGCCAATCAATGAGCCCGCTGTCGGCAAGAAGAAGTCACAGATCGAAGAGTATGTCATCTTCAACTCTGGCCCTGGCGTCCAACACATCGCCCTCCTTACCCCCGATATTATCACTGCTGTCACGGCCCTCCGCGCGCGAGGTGTTGAGTTCATCGACGTCCCTGAGACATATTATACTTCAATGCGCCATCGTCTGAAGACGGAGCGCCGCAACTGGGAGCTCAAGGAAGAGTTTGAGACTCTTGAGCGCCTCAACATCCTCATTGACTACGATGAGGGTGGCTACTTGCTGCAGCTGTTTACCAAGCCCCTCATGGACCGACCTACGGTCTTTATCGAGATTATTCAGCGTAATGAGTTTGATGGCTTCGGCGCTGGTAACTTCAAGAGCTTGTTCGAGGCCATTGAGCGCGAGCAGGCCCAGCGCGGTAACCTGTAACTGAAAGGCTCTTTACTGCACTGGATATATGTCTAGGGAGTACAATCTGCATATGCACGCAAATCGTAGCATCTGCAAAAAGAGGACGGGGCAGAGGAGGAACAAAAAATGTTGAAGCATGAGCTGAGCTCACCATAGCGAATCATATGTTGCTCTGTTTGATCTGGATATCCCAACGCTTGAGCGGCCTTAGGCCCCAAGATGAATTGAAACATGAAATTACCAATAACTTTGATTCCTCTGATACGCCGTCATGAGGCCGTGATGATGTGGTGCTCCTGCGTAAGAAACTCCTGCGACAAGAAAATTCTGGCTGTTTTGTTGATCCCCGGGTATCCCCATCTCCTTATTCCACGTATTGTCCAACACTACCTACCTATCCTAAACAGCATTCATACTTTTTGTTTATATCCTTATGTCATAGCTACATCGCCATTTGTATGTGCAGCTGTACCATTCGGCTCAGCCGAAGCAGCACCATCCGTCTGCGTCGTAAGGCTCTGGCAGCCAGGGCAGTTATGAACAACCTCGTGAGCAAAGACATCGCAGTCGATGCAAAAGTGCTGTCCACATACCTCGCACGCGTATCTTCCACTCTCGCTCACGCCCTTGGCTGTCTTTGGTGCGCCGCCGTCCTCTTTGGGCTTATCGGGGGACTTCTTTGGCGGCTCTGGGAAGGGCGCGAGACAGGAGAAACAGGCTGCGGAGCTGGCAGCATTGGACCAGGGTACTTCAACCCAGTTCCGTAGGGGGAAAAGATGGTGATATGAGCGGGCGAGATGGGTTGAGAGGATGAGGGTGAGGTCACACGAGGGACACTCGGCAGGAATACGGCAGACTCGGGCACCGCAACGGGTGCAGAGATAGCCCTCGCGGAAAGGTCGGTTATGACAGGCACAGTAGCTCGTAGTTCCATTGGGGACAAGGGTGCGAGAGGGGAAGCCCATCATGAGGAGGCTGGCGGTGCTCTGCTCGACAGTGCGCGTCACAGGGGGCGTGGTGGCGGCAAGGAAGAGCTCGCGGAAGTGCACCTCATCCATGGCGATATTGTACTGCGACTCATCGCCGGCGTTAGTTCGCGAGCAGAGGTCGGCGCAGATAGCGACCTGAGCCGAGAGGCCGACGATGGAGACGCTTATCCGGTCGGTGATGAGGTTGCCGATGGTCTCGTGTATGTCGCCGGGGTCGCTCGATAATAGGGCGCCGTAGATAATAAGTACTTCGCGTGTGCCGTGGGAGGGCGCGTGGCTATAGCATGTTAGCTCGACAGTTCCTCCGCAACAAAGCAGTATCAGACGTACAATAGAGCTCCTCTGCACATCTCCAGCGCATTCTGTAGGCTCGGGTTGCCCTGAGGATCTTGACTCTCCAAGCCCTTCAGCTTCTCCAAGTGTTCCGTCGGGTTCCCTCCCACGTCGCTGATTCTCACAGCGACGCCATCGCGCATGCCAATGATGCCCAGCTGCGAAATAGGATTCTGCTCAAAGAATTCTCGCACAAACGCAGCAGCGTAGCTCAGCGTGAGGCGGTACCGCGTAGGCAGCAGATCCTTCTCGGTCATGGCAAACGACATATCCAGCACGAGCACCATGTGCCGTATAATTCCTCTCTGTAGCGGCGTCGTATCGCGGAGTAGTCGCTTGCGCTTCTCGGCCTCGAGCGCTGTGAGACTCAGTATGCCGTCCTGATCCTCCTCTGGTAGGTTCGTCTCCCAAGTGCGCTTCGAGACCTCCCATGCTCTAGCCGAGTCGCCTTTCCTAGATTTCGAGGATTTTCCTTTTGCTGCTTGGGGGTCGTCGTCGGTGACGCGGTGGTCCATGAGGTCGTCGTCGGACATGTCGGCGACATACTCGCCGTCTGAGTCGGCCATGACAGGCTGTAGCTGGGTTGCGTCTAGATTTGAGAGTGATGCGCTAAGATTGAATGAAGATGCCAATTCTTGTATATGCTTGCGACGTGAGAAATCGATATTGAGAGCGGGAGAATGGTAACGAGGGGGGGGGATAACAAACAAGATGATGGTGACGGAATTAAGTGTACAAGGCTGCGATAGATGCGCAGCCTCGCCTTATCAGATCCACTCTTTATTTTTTTAGAGTTGATCCATCGACCAATTGCGCATAAGCCAAAACAAGCTTGAACTTGTATCTCAAACTATTGGAAATGTTGTTTCATCATCAAAGTCTTGCAAGGCTCAATCATCAGACAATTGTTACTTGATTAATCGAATCTAAACTTCGATCTCTTATGCATTAGTCGCTCATCAGGGTATAACTACTAAGTCGAATACTAATCACTACTATATACAAGCCCGAGAGGGTAATAGGTCATCCCTCCCATAATAGCATGTAAACCAAACAAACACAGTCCAGCAAACACCTCGCCAGTAAATCCGTTGGCGGTGCTGGACAGAGTTCCTCCTCAAATCCAAAACAATAGTCGTATGCAAAGCGTCTTAATGCGGATACCCAATCATCGCTATATCGCATCGGGCACGTCCAAGACCCATAACTCAAAAGGAGTGCCGACTGAATTTTATTCCATCAAAAATCATTTCCATCAACGTGTGTACGTCGTTCGACCGTGAGCTGGGTCGTCGAGTAAAAGGAGAGATATCGAAACCAAAAGAACGCCGCCACCGAACGCCGTCCCAAGAACAAGATCGCAGCAATGTCGCTGTACCGCCTTAAGGGTATGTGCTGGCAACAGGCATTGGCCAGTCGTCCTCGGTGATGCTGGACCAGAAGATCCAAATCATGATAACAGAAAGTAGGGTGAAAAGCGTCTGGAAAAGAGCACCGTCGATCTTTCCGCTCGTGCCGTCGCAGATGTACTTGCTGATGGCGTAGTTGAAGACCTGTCCGATGGCGAAGAGCAGCGCGGCGGCGACAAGATAAATCATAGGACGCGTCTCGCCTAGGATGCGGATGACGAGGATTGCCTCGAGGACAAAGTAGGCGACGAGGAGAATCAGAGGAACAAGTTGGTAGAGAACGTAGAGAGCGATGTTTCGGTTTCGGGGGGCGTCGTAGCTGTCGTCCCAGTACCCAGTCCATGAGAAGCCAGTGTCGAGAGCAATGTAACCGGTTCCAATAAGCAATACGGCAGCTGAGACGATAATGAGCACAATGGAGAGTAAGGTTCCGTCGTCAATAATCTGGTAGCCGACAACAGCATTGAGCATCAGAATCCAGCAGGTTGCAATAATCATGCCAACGTGAATGGCAGAGAAAGCCTAGGGATTCGTGTTAGCGCATTGCAAGACGGTTAGAAGCTGCAGACTTACAATCCTCACTGAGCTATTGAGAGGAAACTCGCCAACTGAAAATATCTCGCATATGCTGATGATGATATAACCGATGAGGAATAATTGCATCTCCCTTCTGCCCACAGCTGCTCGTTTCTTTTCTGAACGCAGCAGAAGAAAGCCGGCGGTGGCGATGGCGATACCAGCGAGAATAATCGATCCCAGATTGCCGAGATGTCTTCCTCCGCTCAGGGAGATACCCGTGAGCTCACATCCTCCCCAATTGCCATTCTGGTCGTGGTTCTCGGACAGAAGCTATTGCAGATCAGTCAGTTCAAGGTCCCCATTATTTCTGCTCCACATGACGATGAATGGCGTAGCGTGGGTTCGACGTACATTGCAAACCGGGAGAGTAGAGTCTCTGCAAAAGTCCTGTTGCACACAATGTTAGAAGGTGCACTTTGTTGAACAGCAAATAAGGTACTCGATGGTCAAGGGCGTACATGAAAATTGCCAAATTCGGTAGACCCCATTGTGATTGCGGATGCGTCGCTCCTTGATCAAAGGGGGTGTGCATCCACTAGCAATCACAACTGGGGAGAGAGAGTCGAGGTGGGGAGAGGCTGTCGTTTGGAGTCGACCGAGTAAACTTCGGCGTAGGACAAAGGAAAAGGCAAATGATGATCGAATCGTAAAAGTTTCGTTCGAGGTTCGTAGGTGAAGGTAGATGGATGGTTGTAAGAGAAGAGTCGAGGTTTTTCCAGCCCCCTTGTCGAGTGCCCGTTGCTAGGACGGGGGCCGCGGTGGCTGGTGGAACGACGAGATGCAATTTCGCGGTGTGTCGAGCTCCTCAGCGGGTTGAGAATGCACAGCAGAAGGCGTCGACGCGAATAGCTGCGATTAGTAGGGGAATAAGGATATTAAAAATAACTATTTGCCGTTCGCGATCTGGCGATGGATGCGAGACGTCCGTCTAGACAACTGTGGTTGTGATGCTGATGGGATACAGAAAAAGCTGGGTTGGGTTCCTCCGGCGCACGCGAAAAAGAGGCGGCAGCAGCCAATATGTACATTGGATCAGTATCAGCAGCCAAGAACACCCAGGGCCAGGCCAGAGCATGGGTCGCATCGAACAAAAAGCAGGGTTGGGTTGACTTGGATGGGATGCTCCGAAGTCAACTTGGCTAGCCTTGGCTCAAAAGGTCGGGGTGTTGTTTAGGTGGCCCCAGTGAAAACGCAGGTACCTGGATGCCCCCAGGCCGCTCACTGGCTGCCCGTAGCTGGACGCTAACAGCCGGGTAGATCACCATTGGCCCAGGCCACAAATTACGCCGGGGGCAGTGAGATTGCTGTTGCAGGCATGAGACAACCTCGTTTTTCTTGTGCTTGATCGAGTTGAGTCTTTTTTGCGAAGACAATTTGCTGCATGGGCTGTTTGTGAGGGGGTTTCAGTGATGGCATCATGTGGTTGAATGGGACCTATCGATAGGTAGGTAGGTAGGTATTGAATAACTCCATGATACTAGGGATGAATAATGCCCTGCCTTACTCATAGATGAAATAAGCCAAGGACAAGCCATCTTTCTTTATTTCCTTATGCTTGTGCCATTGCAACCGTATAGCTTCTGTCTGTGCACAAATCCATCATCCCGCTGTCCCGTATGCAGGTCACAATGGATGATAGGTAGTAATAATGAACCCTCGTCGACTTGAATGGACACTTGAATACATCTGCAATCTTGCATGCCTCCCTGCCAATCTAATGACTCTCTTCATCATTGGCCCTTGGTTAACCTGCTTTCAGAGGTGACGCTAAATGCAGTGGAACGGCGATGGCTGGTCGCAACGCAGCCGTTTCGTTTCACTCGTCCTCTTGCGGTCTAAGGCAAATTACATCCAGGCCTTGGCGTCTACTGGCTCCTCTCACCACTTGCATCATGGACCAGCTTGTTGTTGTTGAGCGGATTGGCTCCCTTGCTCCATACGCTACCCTCGGCTCAGGCCTGGATATAGAAGTTGGTCATAGCCCTCGACAAGGACAAGTATGGAGTATCCTCATGGCCCTTGCCTTGAATATGGAGCCAATTAATTCTTCCATGACATGCCCTTTGACTCAGTGTTGCCTTCATTTATGTGTGAGCTCACTTAGGTAGCCTGGAAACGCCATATCGCCAAGGCAGTCATCATTGTCCGCCACAACCAACCAATGCCATCGTGCGGTTGATCGGGAGAGCGCCATTCTCATGTCCAATTTCCATATCGAGCCACCAAATGTAAATTCCCGTCATTGGCTGCTTAGCTGAGATCGTCGGCACCAGCCACGTCGCTTGTGGCCCAGTTTCTATTCTTGCACTCTATTTCTTCTGTGATATTCACCTGAATTGCCTGCTTGAGTAACCCTTCCACCATCTGGGCTGAAGTCCAGACCTCCAAATTCCCGGGACTTTACATCAGTGTGCATCTGAGCTGCGAGTCGTGGACAACCCTCAACGTCCCTTTTCGGCCGATCGTCCGTGACAACAAGACCCTGCTTCGTTTCAGGATCACGACAGGCTTGCTTCATTGCCACCGGATATTCCATGTCTGCCGTTTCAATTGGTGGTTTAAACTTTAATGCCTTGTTTCAGTCCAGCTTAGATCTGGATTACAGATTCATGACCTTAAAAAGAGAGAGAGTCAAAGACGATCTCTCCAACAGAGGACATTTCCACATGTGGCGTCCTGATGTCTTGTGGCTGTGCATTGCACCTCAGCTGTCCCAAAGAGGCGGTGATGCTACTTTGCCGTCCCATTTTCCTCTCGGATCGTTGTTTCTGAGCTTGACACGTGTAGCGGTGACGACTAGGAGGCAAAGTATGACTAGGAACATTGAGCTGCCTTTTTGGGATGCATAACAAGCCATATTGGGTCCTCTTGAGCATGGTGTGCTATCTAGCAGTATTGCTCTTATTATAAATGTAAAAAATCAATATTATCTTCTTAAAGAAGAGTAATTAATATAACAGTATAAACCTAATGATTTTTAATAATAATAAGCCTCTATAATAGGCTAGGTTTAACAGTAAATTAGGTCAATAAGACTATAAGGCTGCCTAAACTTAACTAACTGAACTTTAATATAGGAAGTATAAAAGTCCTATATAAGCTTATAAGTGCCCCTCCTTCTTCTTCCTTTAAAGTTAGGAGGATAATTTATATATAGAAAGAGAGTTTATAGGAAGTTAAAAGGTCTTAAAGTTAAAA
>JAJJWO010000592.1:0-14394 GCA_021655895.1 Fusarium sp. NRRL 66739
CCTTTTAAAATAGTTTAATATACTTTATTATATAAAAGAGAAATAACCACCTAAGAGAGACTAGACAGACAATTCAATTAACACATTCAATTCAGTTTAACAATATATCACTGTCGGTCCTGGGGACCATAGATGCACCTAAAGACTCACTAGACTAATTTCTGGACCACCTGGCTCATAGCAAAAGACATGGCATGTTATCTAAGGCAGTGCAGCATAACGCGCTTCGCAAGCAAATCCTTGCTGACTTCCATGGCAAGCTGAGAGTTAGGATGGGTTACCGTATCCTTAATAACCTGTTTCTCTATGAACTTCACACCATCTTCCTTGTGCCAAGGCCAGTCTTTGTCGTACATTCAGACAGATCTTTCAGTTCTAACAACCCATCGTCAGAGAGGCGCTTCTTTGCATCCTCTTTGGAGACGGGGGTCGACTCCATAGCTCTATAGATCCTTATTGATGAAGGGCTGGTGGAGTGATAAAGGACTGTAGTGACTAGATCTCCTAATACGGCAAAACACACGGAGATTGGCTAATGGAGGGCGGCATCTTTCGCAGGACGATTACCCCGCTTGAACAAATAAAAGGCTCACGCTTGGTGACGTGTCCGTGAGAATTGGATGCACGTTTCGACTGGCTGATCTGAGCCAAGCGGTCCAATAATCTTCCGCTCTTGATATCTCACGCATACCCAGGTTTCTTCGCTTTCGTCCTCAACTCTCCTCCATAATCTTTGCGGTGCTTATAACCTAGTCGTGTCAACCAGCCCCAGCTACCTGTTGCTCAGCGAGACGTAGCTACAGCAGAGTGAGAACGGTTTTCTGTTCATCTGGCGGTTGCATCTTCGAAGATATTCTAGGATACCACAACTAAACCGCATCTTTAAACACGCAACGATAAAGCTCAACTATCAATCCAGTCATTATCCTACTCCCCGCAATATCCATACCATGGATCCCACCCCCCAAGAACTAAGCGATATAAGAAAGCGCATCAGCGATATAATGACCGACATAGCAAAAGAGCAACAAGAACTCGACAACATCATTCAATATATCAACAGCATTGAGGAAGTCGACCTGCAGCAAATGTCCAGCAGCGCCTCAAGTGCAAGGAAGAGAAGATACAAAACGAAATCAAAGACCGTGGAAGAAGAAAAGAAGGACTATGAGCGCAGACGGGCCGAGAAGGAAGCAAGTCTTGGACGCATGTGGGAGAAGATACATGATTTGCAGGAGCGTGAGGAAGAGTTGACCCATTGATGAAAGTATTTGAGTTTATTGATTGGGACGGCGAACTATTCCCAACCGTATTTTGCCTTCAAGGCTTTTGACTGGGCCAGGATCCTATCTAGTTCCGTCTCATAGAGCCCGTTTTCTTTCAAATACTGGGAATACCGCTCACAACGTTCCGCCCGACGTTGTGCCTTCAAAGCAAGAACTGGATGTTCCTTGAAAAACTGCGAAACTATATCCTCAATTCCATTATCCGAGAGCCCATCAACGCTCTTCGGAGCAAGAAAATCATAGAATACATCGGTGGCGTCGGTAGGGCGGCGTAGGATATGAGCGATATAAAATTTTAGTTCTGGGTCATTATCGTAAGCATACCACTCCCTTCTCAACTTATCATAGCGTTCATCACAAGAGCTTTTCTCGTCCAAAACGCTGTTAAATTCGTTAAACATTTGTTTATTCGTCTCGAGCGAGTCATGCCCCGTGATCCAAGATGGAGGCGTAAAGACTTGGCGAGGAACAGTACTCGTGAACTCCCAATCAATGATACCGCGAATATTCAGCTCTTGGTCCACTATAATGTTCGGACTTCGTAAGTCCTGATGATTCAGGACGAATGGGCCACTATCAAGCTGAGGGTCGATAATTTGGTCGAAAATGCGCTCTAGGCCATGGAGCGCAAAAATCTCGTCTTTAATCTCCTCTATGGTATGATCGCCAACCGGCGGCGCGAAGAACTTTGAAATGAGACCGAACTGGTATTTCATATATGCCTTGGCGGAAGAAAAGGACGGCTGGGGAGGTAATCGAAGCGTGGCGCCAGACATAGATACGACGGGGCCTAGCACAGGAGCCAAGTTGCCGTCAGAACTCGGCATTAGGGAACCAATTAAAGGAAATTCAAGGTCCCTAAGCTCAATCAGGACATCGAGTAGTTGAGAATAAAAGTTTCGTCGGTCCTCTTCCTTGGCTTGGCTTAAACATTTCTTATCCAGTGGTTTCCCAGGAATGAAATCTGCGATGAGAAATATCTGGGATCCATGGCCATTTTTGGTCAAGACTGCACTACGTCCGTAGGCATGAACGCGAGGGACTGGGATTTGCGTGTGCTGCTGGAGATATCTGCGCAGAACTTAGTGGTGTTGAAAAGCGTGGCAGAAACATGTGCTTACTGTATAGTTGCGACTTCACTCAGCAATTTATTCCAAGGATCCTCGACCGCGGACTCGATAGGGACTCTAATTATCCATTTGGTCTCCTCATCGTCAAAGTCAACAAAGAAGCAGACGTTGAAACTGCCACGGGCCTTATCAACGACGCGACAACGTCTACCATTGTTGTGTTTTGATGCCAAGGTACAGATGGCGTCTAAATCGAGTGATTCTATAAATGCTCTTTTTGCTTGGTTACGCTGGTCGTCTGTATCGGCTGGGAACTCCTGACTGCTAGGACTGAGAGCGCTCGTGTCTGGTTCAGTGAGTTCTGGCGTGCTGATATGGTTATTTGGCCCCTCAGTCCGAGGCGAGAAACGAGTGAATTGAAGGATTTGATTCCAAAAGTTAGAAAAACGGAGAATAAGCGCGCCAATGCGCATGCGAAATAGGCCAACAAAGGCAGACAGCATGGCTGGTCTATTTTTGATGGTGCATTGTCAAGCAGGTAAGTTGCTTGATTCATGATGTCTAGACTACGTCGCAGTTGAGCATGAGGTATGGACAAAGGGGGAGCGGAAGTCGGGAAATAATAAGTCCGGTTCTCTAAACAAGTCGTTAAACCAGGGCGATAACGAAAGACATCTCAAATAGGAATAGTGCAAAGCATCAGCCTAAAAAAGGATCAGGAGATGATAGGATTCTAGTACTGCTTCAAATCAAGCCAGAACGGCTCTCCGTGTTCTGTATTCGCGCTCCTTCACATACCCAACACGATCCCGATTTGTCACTCTGGAATATGGCCAGACTTTGCTTAACACGTAGATGTGGCCTTTGTCATTTCGACTTATGCGAAAAGGACAAAGTTATTGCTGGCAAGTTCCTCTAATTTCAGACTAATTATAATAAGCTTATTAACCTGGAGCAGTGAGACCTGATGGCAAGGAATCTAAGCCATTTGAATATCGTTCTGGTGCTAAAATTAGCGATTCTATTGGGTCTGTTTGGTGCAATGCGTGTGCCAACCCCTGCGCTCATAAAAGGGACCAAGCCATCGGGTGCCATTATATTTGCCGGAGAATCCCGGCTCCCGTACCTCTCATGAGATTTCTTGAAATCACTGCCTATTCTTTCGAGCCTACCTGGAATCAAGAAAAGAAGCGACGCACCTGGCTACTACAAACCATGGCAACGACACTCGAATTATCAGGAACATTATTACCACCCGAGTTAAGACAAGAGATCGCTCAGTATCTACTTCAGGACTACGCCATAAGGACAAATATGTTACTACTAAGGAACCATAAAGCTCTCCAATCTTCTCTCACCGTCCTGGCTCCTATAGTTCCGAAGTATATTTGCTACGAAGGTGAAAAATATATCAGCTCTCTGCTTAACGAGTCCCAAGAGAAAACATGGCTAGCACCTGTATCCGTATACATAGCCGAAGATCACCGTGGGATCAGAAACCTAATATGGACTGGTCCCGGAGGAGACCCTCCAAGTATTAGCTGTATACCCGGTGTGTTCTGGAAAGGATTGCCAATTCAAAACTCAGAAGGGCTCATAGAGTTGTCTACCAATGTAAGAAGCCACTTTCCCCTTTTCAGGAATATACGAGTAGAGGAGAGTAGCTAAATGACATAAAAAACAGGGACCTATGTTATATTCTCTATCATGCCGCGATAGTTGTCGGGAGTGGAGCACCCACAACTTAGATTCTTTTGCAATTCCGCGCCATCCTCTGAAGGAATCGCGCAGCATAAACCTTACCGGGACCAACGACAAAGCACACCGGCGTATGTCCATGTTCCAGTATAATCGTACCGAAACCACCGGCTTTTCAGTCTGCTGTAACCCAGCTCCCATTGCCCTCCATGCTCATATGCCAGAAGATGACCTGTCCTTTTACCATGCAGCTCCCAGCGATTCTTCTTGGATCTATGTGCCCCTTGAGCAGGATGAGCATATTACAAGCATTTGGATACGCCATCCCTATCCTCTAAGGAAGGCACTGGCCCTGGCTTTTGGGACAGACAAGGGTCATTTGCACTTACTAGGGATCCACACAACACCGGCTCTATCGAACTGCCCATGGGAGCTTGTTGATATTTCGAATGGAGAACCCGGTTACTTCTTTTTCGACTCACACCCCTCTACTATGAACAGCCTAATGTTCGAATCTAAAGCGCCGAGACAACCCAGAGTCTTGAACATCCCCACACCCGTATCTCCACATCCGGACCTACATTCCTGTGAAGACTTTCACTGGTCACGTGCCTCTGTTGAGAATGTCGTCGCAGTGAGTCCTTGTCGTCAAATAAGGAAAGGATCGCCAAAATATATAGGTTTTTTACTACATTACTCGGACAGAAGAACAGCATATATAGGACAGGTCCGCTTAGACTGTCTTGACCCGCCTCTCGCTATTGGATCCTCCTCGAGCCTCTACCTTGGGTTTAATTTAAGTGATGAAAATCGCCCTTATATAGCCAGGATGGAGATGTCTCCTGAACACCAGGATAGGTCAGTGGCTCTGTGGTTCGAAGTGGTCTGGAATGGAATCATTGAATGGTGGTTTTCATACCGACAGTGCCAAGTTTGGCAAGATGGGCGTCGAAGTCTACCTACAAGAGCTTAAACGCCGGGAGTATTGGAGTCAGGTCTTACCACTGGTCATAATTCGTACAAATCGAATTCGGCAACAACAAAAACGCTGGCATTACACACCAATTGCGAGCCATGCCTGGAGCCTTCTGTTATAGAGGTCCGGAAAACGCGGATCTCGCCAAATCCGCTTCTCTCAAGGACGAGCAGGAGATTGGTGAAGTGGACGACTCGAAGTTAGGCAGGGTGCATGAATCTAGACGAACGAGTCGTCCGGATGGAACTGTCAGAATTGGGCGCTTGAGGGATTGGACATGTTAAAGGAGGAGGGTTTCGTTGATGGTTACTTGACACGGGACGCCGTGAAGAATTGGTTGAAGGAAGCTTGAATGGTGTAATTGTAGGGAGGATAGATCTAGGTCTAGAACATTTCAAGATCCATGTCGGTTTCAGTTACTGACTCATGCTCCTTCATAATTTGCTTCACAATGTCGATCCACCATTCTCGAGGCCGAGAACCAAACAAGGCCTTCCTGTATTCCCACCACTCTGGCCAGAAACCCGCCATTTCCCAGTCCACAATGCCTGTGACGGCGCCTGTTGTAGGATTGAGAAGAATGTTCTCCCACGAGATATCTGCATGGGCAAATATTATAGCATAGTCATCAGAGAGCATGTTGCGATATTTAGCCACCCAATCAGGTCGAGGGCAATTCTTGACAGGGCTAACAAGGAAGTCGTTAAACTGGGCAACAGACGTGAATGGACCGCATGTAGCCCTGTTATCCAGCCGATGGTCGTACGCAGGCCCTCCAGAACAGGAACCGATCCAGCCAGATCCAGACGGACGAAGGCGATGCAGTTGACGTAGGTAGGATTGTAGCTCGGAGATGGCTCGTGCCCTCGCTGTATCTGTCATTATCGGCCATGCTTTGTCTAGCTGTTGTCCGGGAACTCGCTCCATCAGAATCCAGCCTGGTTCATTGTCGCCTTCGTTGAGGTGCATGTCAAGAATTGCCGGTACAGGGAGCGAGGTGTGACTTCGTACGTAGTTCATTGCTTCGGCTTCTCTGCGAAGCCGAAACGTCTTGGCATCTTTGCGGAAGGGCTTTGGAAACTCCCTGGCAGGTTCTGTGCCAGCCATTTTCTGGCTCATAGCACGTTTGTAGGAGGGAACACACCGCCCAGGACCTTGACCACGGCCTGACTTTCTGTCCGATCTCATGACTAAGCGAGCCACTAAATCGCAAAGCATCACAGTTCGGTGGTAGCACTTATTTTCTTGGTTGTAAATGGAACTTTCTGCCCACATAGAAAGTTTGCCAGAATTAAAAAGCGGCTTGACCACGATGCTGAGAGTCGAACGCGATCCATCTATTAGTAAGTTAGAGTTGAAGAGGTAAAAACCATACATGACTGAACTCCATATTCCATGACGAAACTTGACTATACGTAAGTTCGAATTGATTGCGAAAATAGAACAAACTATAATCGGCGACTATCTCACCACTCCCTATCAATTTATTCCTCATTTTTCACACTCCTCGGCATCTCAAAGCTCTGCCGAATACGGCCAGTTATTCAGGCTTCCTACCCCAGATAAAATACACCGGAAGGTAAAGATGGATACCAGGATCAGAGAGATCCCTTTTGACCTTGGCCATGAACACCTGGATCTCCTCATCGCTCCAGCCAAGAACACGCGAAAAGATACCAGGAGTGTACGACGTGATGACCTGTGCTTCCTGCACAGACTGGAAATTTCCGATCTCCTTGAGCTTGGGGTCTTTGGGCCAGGGGCCGATGGGGATCTTTGTTCTTTAGCACACAGTTCAACCGAGATGAAAGTAAACTCACCTTGAGAATGGTCTGCTCAACATCCACAAAACCCGCCTCCTCCATCTCCCTTTTCCACTCAGGAGCAACATTCAGCGGTTTCCCGAATTTGATAGAGCCTTCTACAATCGTCTTCATCCAGAGAAGCGCGTTCTCAGCCTTGTCACGGGTGTTGTCGTCGGATTTGAACTCGGAGTGGACGGCTTGCATTTCGAGATATCCTCCAGGTGCCAGACTGCGCAGAGCTTGCTGGAAGAACTGCTTGCTGTTGCTGATGCATCCTTCTAATTCTCGGGCGTGGATGAAGTCGAAGGGTTGACGAAAGAGCCATTCTGACTCGAAGTCGTCAACCTCGAAGATACAGTTTGGCGGGGTCCTATAGTCTCTGTTGATACTTGCATTTCGCATTCCAAGTAGGGTTCTCTTACCACTGGGGCTGAATCGGACTTAGGTCCGTTCCGAGAACTTCTGCGTTGGGGAATTCACTTTTCGGCAGTCAGTGTATATCCTCCCATGATTGGAGGGTAATCCTACTCTGCAAAGTCCATGGCCCAGATTCCCGTCCCGGTGCCAAGGTCGAGCACCCGCTGTACTTGATCTCCGATCGGAGCGAGGTAAAGCTTTCCGCCGAGAGCCAGACGATAAATGTGATGACCTAGATCCATACGATCCTGCTCCTCTTCATCGTTTGGCTAGACATCAGTCAGTACGCCCAACTGCAAAGCAGGCAATCTAAGCTTACGACTAAATACGCTCCGTCGCGAAAAGCATGGTAGCGGCGTCCATTCTAGGGATAGTCAGCTGGAATCCAGCAGCTGAGCCGATCTCTGCAAAGCGCACCTCATACTTGTAGTTCAAGATACTGGAGTTGAGAGATGTCAGGTAGCTCGATCCTTGGCTTGATGATAGGTTAGTGATGGCAATTGACAGAGGTCATCAACACGCACTTGCTGAGGAAAGCAGAGTCGTTGCTCAAAGAAGCGACATCCTAAGCGGAATTAGTCAGTGTGTTTCCGACAAAGCCAAGCATCAAGAAATACGCACATCTGCCTGTAGAGGGTTCTCGGATAACACATGGTGCAGCTCTTGAGCTTGCTCGTTTGTGGCTTGGGTCATTTCAAGCGCTCGTAAAAAGGCCAATATGAATGAGGGGGAAAAAATAGAGTTGAGGAGCATTGGCTTGGCTCAACGGCCTTTTTTTATTCGGGCATTGCTACCGACATGCATATCAGGCCATTGGACTTGTCACAAAGCAACCAACAGCGACAAGGGCCGCGTGTGCTCAACGAGATGCCGAGAGTTAGCTGTCCAATTGAGAATATCCATTTCCTTAGTCAGAAAGTCTCGGGATTGAGTGATGCAACAAGGGTTGAATCGCGAGCTGTGGGAAGATGGAGATGAAAGACGGTTACGGCACGTCTCGCAACACGAGGGAAATATGCCTACAAGGGAAGCACCAAGGACTTGGCCTCAGAGAAACCTCTTTGTTGATTCTGGGCAGACCGGTTTGACAAGACTCAATGGGGGATGGCTATTGGTGGCATTTTGGAGACGAGAACCCCTGTCAGTGTTACATGGGCAAAACCGCCGCTATCCCGCGCGCAGAGCCAAGTGATAACGTGGACAGCGGAAAACGTACGCTGAGACAATTGCAGAATAGATAACATGTATTCAAGAACTATTGCGAGATATGTTTTGCTGAGCTGTTCCACTGAAAGAGTCACGTGCCACATCCCATCAGCAAGCCAGGTAGATTGTTGCTATGGCTTTGTCTAAGATTCTGGTCTTGTTGTATTTATGTGTTATCATGACTGCTGCAATTGAGTCCTCCAGACATACAGGTATCTCGTCATTGAATCTATAAGAGACAGGCCTCGATTCAATTTACACCACCCCGTCATTTCATGAGTCATGCTCATAACTGGATTGGTAGACAGCAGATCAACCGAATTCGCTCCCTGACTATTTTCTCCAGAGTTGTAGGCGCCATAGGAATATTCCATTCATAACCTCCAATGACTGCTAACCTTTTTGTGAACAACGTGAGGGTTCTCAAAGATTTCAAGAACCGCTATTGGTCAGTGGAGACGATGAGTCTGACAGACGATTGACATCAACTGCGGCAATGCACTCCAAGATCTTAATAAGTCCCGGTTGGTATCCATCGCGCGGGTAGTAAGTGCAATGCATTTTTATTTATCACACCAGCATGACGACAGACTCGGAGACTTTTCGTACGAGTTTTGTTATACGAGCGACCTGCGACTTGAACTGCCAACCAACTTCCCATACAGCACCGCCATCGTGAAAGAATTGATACGAGATATAATCTGAGAACTTATGTGGCTTTCTAGTTTCTCGCTTGTTCTCTTCTTTTTCTCTCTCCCTGCATATTCTGTATCGCCGTAGTTGTCGACTTGGGAAGCTCACGGGTAACAATAAACTTGCCTGCGAGGCCAGCTACGTGTTGAATTATTTAAGCGATGCTTATCCAGAGTATGCAGCGTCCGGATAGCTCAAGATACCCTGTAGACGACTAATAATTGGTAGCCGTTGTTTGCGACAGCCGTGTATCGAGATTTAGGTGTTGATTGCGAATTCTACGTTGGCTTTTATCTCAATTGCATTTATCCCAATTCCGTTTCTGCTCTTTCGATATGCAAATATGCCCGACATGATTCGTAGAGCTGTTAGTTGGTGGTTAGACAGACTGATAGCGGTGAACAATAGAATTGCAGACTAAATTTAAACTTTTTAAGAACTGACATGAGATGGTTTTAGCGCAATTGAGATAATCGCCTGGTGTGTTGCATTGCATTCAACGCTCCCGACTGACACTTTGACGTTACCAATCACCAGAGCCAATTGCTCGGAGACAACCAACCTCCTAACTATATCAAGATTGGCTGCATCTTGAACCACGGAGCAAACAGTCGCTATAGGAAAGCCGTAACCCGAGCCAATCGAAGGCATAAATCGTCAGACGGAAAAAGGGGACGCCGATCGCTGGACCCTTGTCCCGTCTAGCAGGTTACCACCCACTCCGAGTGGTGGAGAAATCTGGGGGGTTGTATTTGTCCGTCGCAATGTAACCAAAGACGGTAATTGAGTCGATCCCGAGGGAACCGTTGCCAAAATCAAGCTCGTATTTAAGCAATTAAGCTTGTTGGTTGGCGTGTCGTCTTTTTTCGTCCAAGCCGCCTCGTCACGGAGAATCTCAACGCCCATGAATCAAACACTCAGATACGGTGGATCAACCCCCAAACTTGGAGTCCATAAAGGGTCTTGACTGTCCGCCAACAAGCTCTGAGTCCATCATCGGCCTTGCATCGACAGTTCTACCAAGTCTTCCCTCTCCTCCTCCTCGTCACTCTCCGCCATGAAGTTCCAGGCCCTCTGCTTTGCCCTGGCTTCGGCCCAGATGGCCGTCGCCGACTCCCTCCTCCCCAAGATGGCCGACTCCTGGATCCGTCTCAACACCGAGACCCAGCGAGCCCATTGGTACGGTCGCGCTGTCGTCTACGAGGGTTACGAGGCTACCATCGAGTTGACCAAGAACAAGACCCTCTCCAACTGGTACCACCAGCAGATGGACGACATGCTCTACCCCAACGGAACCTTCAAGGAGTACAACGTCAACCAGCACTCCCTGGACGACTACCGCATCGGCCTCAACCTTCTCTACTGGTACAAAAAGACCGGCGACAAGAAGTACAAGACGGCCGCTGCCTTCATCCGCCGGAGGATGAACGACCACCCCCGTACCCCCACCGGAGGCTTCTGGCACCGCTCTCCCACATACCCCAACCAGATGTGGCTCGACGGTATCTTCATGGCTGACACCTTCTACGCCGCCTGGACCGCCCAGTTCGACCGCAAGAACACCTCTGCCTGGGACGACATTGTTCTCCAGTGGGACAAGATCCAGGAGGCCACCATCGAGAAGGAGACCGGACTTCCCCTCCACGGCTTCGACGAGCTCAAGAAGGCCGTCTGGGCTGACCCCGTCACCGGCGCCTCTCCCCTCGTCTGGAGCCGCGCCGTCGGCTGGTACATCTGGTCCCTCATCGAGGTTCTCGACATCTTCCCCAAGAACCACCCCGGCTACGGTCGCCTCCGCACCTACTACAAGGACCTCTCCGCCGCTCTCCTCCGTGCCCAGGACCCCAAGAGCCACGGCTGGTGGATCATCATGAACAAGCAGTACGCCGGCGTCAAGGGCAACTACCTCGAGAGCTCTGCTGCCGCCATGTTCACCTACGGCTGGCTCGCGGGACTGCGCCGCGGCTTCATCGACGAGAAGACGTACGGAAAGGCTGCTACCAACGCCTACAACCACCTGATTGACGACTTTGTGACTGACAACGGTGACGGCACCATCACCTGGGAGGGCACCGTCGAGGTTGGCTCTCTGAACAGCAACGCGTCCTTCGAGGTAAGTTGATCGTCCTTTCGAAGCACTGAGTGAGATTGCTAACCTTTTTTTTCAGTACTACACCGGTGTCCCCGTTGTTCCCAACGACACCCGTGGTGTTGGACCTTTCATGATGGCTTTGTACGAGTGGGAGCTGCGATCCAAGGCTTGAGCGTGTGTGTGAACTACTGGGTTTTGTCATTAGAGAGGATTTAATGAGTCGAGGTCTACACGAGTTGGCTTCAAAGCCCCAGCATATAGATTCCTTTCACTTTTAATAGAGTGGCCGACGATAGCATCACGCATTCGTAACTTTCGTAAAACCTCGCTTGATACCAGCTGCATCCGCTTCAGTGACTGGTGTTACTCCATGATTTTTCTTGTCTGCCAGTGAACCAAGATGTTGCAATTTTGACATAGCATCGGCTGTTCCAAGCTATACCTGTGCAGTGTAGTTCAGCGTTCGAACCCTAGCTTTCCAATACTAGATTCAAAGCCGTCGCTATGTGCCAGTTAAAAAGGCAGGCTGAGGAGGTTGAGAATGAGTTTTATAGAGAGCCTTAATTCCTCTATGCTGTGGGTGGTGCAAGCTCTCTTTAAAGCAAGTAAGTATTGAATTGAGTCCCTGGTTGGCTAAATTTGACCCGAGATATGCTTATAAAGTCCTGTCGCAATAATGGGGGCAGAAATAAGCCCGAGGCTATTCGACACTGAGTGATTTCCTCCTAGGCTATTGTTATAATGTCTGTAATGTTTAGTAAGTGGCAAAGAATAAGTTGACGGCACTGGGTTAGTGGTTCAGGTATCTGTCCAAGCCTGAGGGCAAACTCTACAGCGCGAGTCTACACATCACTGAGCTGAAATGGAATTACGAATATATTTCAACTGGGCTTCCTATTTCCCAGACTGCTGTGCGCATATTTGTTTCGTCAGGTAATCGCATTAGTATGTCCATCTGGTTCCGGGTAGTATCCTGCCAGATAAAACTATTGTAGATATTTGATCTATCTCTTTGGAATATAAGTAAGATAACTGTAAAAAAAAAGGACACTGGGTGCTTTCAAGCCGAACCTTACACGCAGCTATCTCATAGTAATTACACCATTGGTAGAGGAAAGAAGTCTTACAGTTGACTATTTATGAGAGGGTGTGTGTCAAAGCACCCGCGGTCTCAAGGAGACAAGTATATCAAGATCACTAGTGGCAGAATGCCCTAGTCCCGACTTTCTTTTTTTCCTACTTTGACCAGTAGCTTACTGCTAAAGGTCACCTAAGTCAAATAGCCGCGCTGAGCTGACGAATATTGCAAGATGATGCGGTAGTAAAGAACGGAACCTTTCCGGTGCTCTCTGTCGTTTTCGTATGGGACCCTATAGGTCACGATTGGATGCGCGAGAAGAAAGGTGTGAAAACAGCGATCTTTATCAATGTGAAAGAAAAAACATATATCTGGAGCGTGGAAGAATGATTTTTCGCACAAAGAACAGTAATCAAATAACAATCCTGTGGCCACGTATGCGTTCTCTGGTCTTACCTTCATTTGAGCCGTACAATCCCACTTACATAGAATTTCCTTACAGCTCACCGTCCTGATACTCATCATCATCCTCGACATAATCCTGCAGCCTTTCAATGAGCTCCTCAACCTCAATCTCGCCATCCACCTCAGAGGGATGCTCGCCCTTTCGGTGCGGCGGGATAGGAATGCTCTTGGGGACTTGAATAACACCATTCTTTCCAATAGCGTCCTGGAATCCAATAGCAGCATGGCCGTTTAGTACAATCGTAGTCCAGCCCTTGATCTTGTAAATGTCCACACCGACGCTCTTCTCAAGCAAGGTGGGCAATTCAAGATGGATATCATCACCGTGGCCGACCATCTTCTTGCACACGTTCTCGTCACCGTAGTAGATCTCGTCGCTGTACACGGTCACGTTGGGCGCGATCTGGTACTTGAGAAGGGCCTTGAGATACTTCTTTCCAGTGTCGGTGTTGAAAAGGAAGGCGTTTGCCCTTGGTCCTAGGCGCTCCCAGGCTTGGTTGGAGGGGGCAAAGACGGTGCTGCCGACCATGGGGATGTTGTGGATGTACTTGACAAAATCGGTCTTGTCGTAGGCGAGAAGAAGCGTTGAGAATTGGGCGGGGAAAAGGCTGATTATCTTGCCGATGTAAGGCGGTGGGATAAGAACTTTGTTGACGGCGTGGATGTAGCCGTTCTTGGCTTTCTATGAAGTGTGAGTTTCAGTGCGTGATTGTCTGAGGTCGGACTTACAATGTTGACTGCAACAACCTTGCTGTACACATTAACCCGCACTCCAGTGAGTCCAACACTGACTCGAAGCCTCTGAGGCTCGTCGCCAAGCAGGGGTTCTTTGAGAGTAGTAGGAATAGTATGCGAGAAGAGAACTCTTCCAGCGGGATAGTTGCCCACGCCGAGGTGATAGTTGAGCGCGCTCTCAATGAACTCTTCGCTAGGCTTGTGGTCGGGGTGGTGAGGGACATGCTCAAAAGCCTTGTCGATGGGGACGAAAAGCGTGTGGTTGACGTCGGTGCTGTTGAGGAGCTTGCCGAACTTTTCGTGCTCCTTGACATACTTGAAGAACTTGTTGGTGTAGTCGCTCTTGGCGATGACTTCATAGAGGGTGAGGTCTGATGTGTCGTGGTCTGTCAAGTCGATGGTGTAGTCGACATCTTGGTCGTCCTTGTAAGGGATGAAAGACTCTTCGTCTTGGATCTTGTTGTGGATGGCGGATGCGACTTCGGCTGAGAGTTGGTCTGTGGCTTCGTTGAGCGAGCTGCGAAGTCGAGAGGGGATGTCTTGGAGGGTCTGCTTGAGGTCGTCCTTGAAGTTGTTGATACTGTCGAAGGATTCAGGGAGGACGATGGCTGAAGTGGCCGTGGCCAGGGTGAGGGTGAGAAGAGACCTCATATTGAGGATGGGAACCGCTCGAGCAGGGAAAGAGATGTGGAAAATTCCAAGATCCAAAGGCCTTCGAAAGAGAATGCAATATGAATATAAACGCTCACCTGTCAATGATGCATCGACTTTATATCAAAGTCATAATCAGATGCTGGAGATGACGCTATCACCACGGACCAGTAGGGTTAATTGATGTTGCGCTATAGCGCGCGCTGATTGGCCAGATTAGGT
>JAJJWO010000594.1:0-30136 GCA_021655895.1 Fusarium sp. NRRL 66739
CCGTCTACCGTCTGAACCAGGACTGGGTTGAGGTGGAAGCAGGTGATTTCATGTGGCTGCGTGCCTTCTGTCCTCAGGCTTGCTATGCTGGCGGTCCTGGTAACTTCCGGTACTTGCTGTACAAGGACGTGAACCGCCATGCCAAGCTGTCTAGGTAAATAGAGAGAAATAGAGAACAAGTTATATCAGTCCGGCAACCTCCAAGGTGAATGTAGACGTAAGTTCTCTGATAAGGCCTTTGATGGGGATGCTTTTTAGGCCGGGCTGATGTTTGTGTAGAGAAAGCCCCAACCAACCAAGTAGCAAATGCCAGATGAGCATATGTATTTCTTGGGCAGGGTACTTCTTATTATATGACCTCTGTCCCCTCTTCGAATCCTGATATGAGAGCTCTGGTCACAATGGGGTCATTTGATTGGTGGATATTTACGGATCGAATTTTGCCGCCACTATGTCAGGATCAGGTACTACAACAAGCTAGCTACTGTTGAGCCAGACGAATCAGCCGCTGTTCATGACCGGGTAAGGAAGATCGAGCTTGGATATCGTGGGGTAATAGCGGCATCTCAAGCCGTCCCCGCCCCCAAACTGATCAGCGGGAATCAGATATATATGATGATGTATTCTACTTTTCAGGCGTTGATGTGAGATCCAAAAGACATAGCTTCTTTCCAAGACAAGAGCTATTCAGTCCAGCCTTACAGGCCCATATCCACCCTTGATTTCTTTGTTCTTACTCCGCTTGATAGAAGCACTATGAAGTCAGTTCTGAACCTCTCTTTGACGTGCTACTTCACATTGGCAGAAGCTAACTGACTCGATAGGCTCGATTTCGCAAAGCTCACAACCTTCCTTGCGGCCAATTCGACTGGCACCGGCGTCCTCGTGTGTCCCGGTGGTGGTTATAGCCATGTGTCGATAGTCAAGGAGGGTTATACCCCAGCTCAGTACCTCAACAACTTGGGCATTGACGCGTGGGTTCTCGACTACACCACCACGAATAACGCAACTGCACCTATCTATCCCAAGCCTGAGAACGATGTTTTTGCCGCTCTCAAGCACATTCGTCACCACAATCCCAAAACAAAGAAGCTTGGTATCTGGGGCTTCTCGGCTGGCGGTCATCTGGCGTCCACAACGCTCACCAATCCCAAGGCCGGCCTCGATTTTGGAATCCTTGCCTACCCCGTCATTACACTTGAAGGAAACTACACGCACGTTGGTTCTCGCGATAACCTCATTGGGCCCAACGCAAGCGAGGAGAAGAAGCACAAGCTGTCGGCGCAGAACCTAGTCTCTGACAAGACGCCTCCAACATTCTTGTTCCATACTTCCGACGACCAAGCTGTTCCCGTGCAAAACACATATCTCTTTGCAGAGGCCATGGCTTCTCACAAGCGACACGCTCAAGTATTGATCCTACCAGACGGCCCGCATGGCTTGGGTTTGGCTCTCGATGATCCTGTACGGAACTGGACTCCGGAATTGACACGGTTTCTCACGTACTCGATCTAGAGGAGCATTGTAAAGGTACTGGAAGAGTGAAAATCAAGCGCCAAGACGATATGCTTCCAATTTAGTTAGTACATACCTGAACCTAGTGTACATTGTGAAAATTGTATATAGTAAACTTTGTCACTGTCATAATTGGGACTGTTTAGGCATCAAACCGCTCGATGAGAAATCAGATGACGCTTGAATGATGCTGTGCTGTTGAATGGCGTAACAGAAATATTGCGAGCCAGTCAAAGACTGATTTTAATATCATATTTTACAACCATGCTGTTATTCGGCAACACTGGAGTGATATACAACTGCTATACGACTAAATCTTTCCAGTAAAGTGGGTTCTGGCTGTAGTGAATTCTAAAGAGAGACTCTGGTTTTGGAGTTCAGGTAGTGGTCAAGATCTCAGTCACGCGATCTTTACGACGGGAATAATCTCGTCCTGCTTCGTCTATGTCGCTTGACACTGTTACAAAGTTTGAAAAGGGGGGCTGAGAGCCTAATTCCCCATGTTTCGACTAGTCTACATAGTAGAGCAGCTTCAACTGGCATGGGTCCTTTGAGTAGGTGATCTTCCTACCGAACAAGACCAAAATTATTCGATGAAATCTTAAACCCGGTGAGAAATACTCTATGGAACAGATGATATGTTACGCAAGAGGTGTTTCATGTCCCAACAAGGCCAACAAAGAATACGATGTTCGAGGCTCGCTGTTCCTGGCCTTTTCCGGTATTTATATGACCTCGATGCCAGCCATATATTTGCTTTTTTCATACTAAATACCAATCCAGTCCTTCTACTTCACAATCTACCACACCAACATGAAGACCTTCACCACAATCGGCGTCTTTACGGCGCTTCTCCAGCAAGCAGCTGCCAACCTAGACGTCGTTACTCTTTTTGCAAAGCCAAATGCTTACATCCAGGAAGCATCCGCTACCCTTGTTCTGGGCGATACCCCCAAGCCTAGCACTGGCGATGTTGCTCTCTGGAGCGCTATCATGATGCAAAACCAGGATTCTTTCCTGCAAGGAGTTACCCAGAACTCCCCTGAGAAGTATGATACAGGGTGACTGGACAATTACTCAAGAGGGTCTGGCTAATCAATTAAAGCGTCGGATATTGTATTAACCCTGGCAACAAATGGTGCAACTTTGCCTATGCCCTCCTCGATGGAAGTAAGCATACTATCCCCTTGAGGATGCATTGACGACAACGACTAACGCGGCATTTCTACAAGGCACTCAACCCAAGAACGGTTCTCCGGTCACAGCATCTCCCGGATCTCGCGTCAAGACGCACTGTACGTTTGATACCGCGATGGCGTGTTCTGAACTAATATCTCGTATAGACAAGCTCAACTCCAAAACGCGAATGTGGGATCAGAACGTCTACATTGACAAGCTCGTTTCCACCATCTCAACCAGTACGTCTCTTATCTAAAATTGCTATTTTATATACAGCGCAGAACTGACGAACAAAATCTAGGCAAGGAGCAACGTGGAGAGATCTTCTACATCTCCATTGAGTGTGCGTCTGGCGTCTGCTCCACTGCTGCGGCGCATTGTAAGTCTTTTGATGATGCTTTTTAAACAGCAACTAACACCCTCGTAGCCTGGGAGGATGTTTCTATCACCCTGAGCCAACCCGACCCAACTTTTGGACACGCTGGAGCGTGGGAACAGGGCGCGACCGGAGGAAAGATGTCAACTTCTGATGGTGGTAAGACTTGGAAGTTTTCTACTCTCAAGATCCCTGCTACAGATGTCCAGTACACCCATTAGTTTGGTACTAAGCACTATAACATGTTCTTTATATGGCTTTGTGCTTGCAAGGAATGCAAGCAAGTGCAGGACTAGCTAGCCGCTTAATCTTAAAATCCCCTTAATCCAAACTCCTACTCATCACTCAACCGACCGGTCCATGCTTTCAATCGCCACAATTACATTCTCTCTTGGTAGCTAAAGTACTTTTGCTTTGAAGATGGACACTTTTGGACGCTTACTGGGACTCTCTCCCGCAGCTGCACCACCTCCAGTGGAAACAGATATTGTGTACCCAGTGCATATGCTCGATGATACAAAAACGCTCCGCGGCATCGTCGTTACATGGACGCTACGTTTCAACGACGTGCTCGACGCAAACAAACTGCATGCCTCACTCTCATCTCTACTCGAGATTGGGGACTGGAGGAAGATTGGAGGTCGATTGCGATTGAATGTATTCTTTCCCGTGCCATGTCACTCTTTCTGGCCGTTAACTAACCCAGCACAGGAACAGGGTGAACTGGAGATCCGAGTACCGCAGCAATTCACACCATCACGTCCTGCTGTATTCTACACACATGAAGATGCAGCTGTGGCTATCGCAGATCATCCATTGGCCAGCATGTTTCCGACGGCCACAGACCATCTCTCTGTCCAGACAGGCCCTGAAAGCTTTCGACCGTTTGCAGCCCGGAAAGATGCACCTGAGACACTTCAAGACTTTCTGAGTCAGGATATTCCCCAGTTGTCCCTGCATGTCACCTCGTTCAACGATGCAACGCTCGTGGCTCTCTCATGGCCCCACACTCTCATGGATGTCATGGGCCAGCAGGCTCTTCTTCAAGCTTGGTCACTGGTGTTGGCTGACCGAAGCTCAGAGGTGCCGCCTGAGCTTGGTGCACATGAGGACGCGATAGTCGCAGCCGTAGATGGCGGCCAGGCCGAGAAGGAGGAATTCCTCGTGGGACAGAAGCAGCTGACGGGATGGGCTATGGCCAAGTTCGGCTTGCAATACACTTGGGACTTGCTACGCAGTCCCGCTCCCGAGACGCACACCATCTTCTTACCACAACATGTTATGGCGCAGTTGCGGCGTAAAGCGGAAGATGGCCTGGCTGCTGCCAATGGCGGAACAGAGAAGCAGTTCATAAGCGACGGCGATGTCCTCACGTCATGGGCAGCACATGCCGTAGCCCGTTCCTTACCCCAGCCACGGCCTATAACGATACTACATGCGCTCAACGCCCGTTTCCGACTCCCTTCGCTGATCCAGGCGTCGGGTGTTTACATCCAGAACATGGCGGTGGCAGCCTTCACCTTCCTGTCTCCCGAGGTTTTGATTGGGCCTCTAGGACATATCGCCTTGGAGAATCGACGTTGTCTGCAAGAGCAAGCAAAAGAAGGCCAGGTCCTGGCGTTTCTACGTTACCTGAGACAGCAACCCAAGACAGAGAGTGACCCATCAATCATATGCGGCGAGACCAACGCTGTGCTTTTGCCTTTTACTAATTGGACTCGAGCCAACATCTTCAAGGCTGCTGACTTTGGGCCTGCTGTTATTCGCGCTGGAGAGACTGGGCCGCAGAGGAGCAACCCGCCTGGTACTATTGTCTTTCACCATGCGCAGTCAATGCGACAAGCTCCGGGGGCAAGGAATGTGGTGGTGGTGCTAGGTAAAGATTACACTGGAGGCTACTGGGTGACGGGAATTCTACCGCCTTCAACTTGGAATACCATCCATCAGAGTGTAGTATAGCGAGCATTGCTCTTGTCTCGGAATCATTTTGTGGTGGACCTGACAAAAGTGTGATTAAGTGTATGAATACCTCTAGTCATTGTAAAATCGTATCATTTGTAAGTATAAATGTCAGAAACGTAGGCAATATGTCAACAGTAAAATCGTGTCATAACTACTTGACTAAACCATCTTACAACTAAGATGCACCGTCAACTTTGTATATAATTCCTCATGCCAAAGATTTCTCTATCAGAAAGCTAACATCATTTGCGAAGCTAGTTGCAGTGTCAAAGTCATGGACACCACCATTCGAACCGATATAGCCCTGGTTGGTGTAATGTCGGAAGTAGCGAGTTGGATAGTTCCAGGACCGAATCGAAGTACCCTGACCATTGAGGCCGCTCTGAGGGCAGAAGGTAGCGTCTTCTCTGAACCCCTTGTCCCCGCTCTGCTGGTTGACAAACAGTTGGAAGTTGTTGTGACGAAGATAGTTTCCAGGGGTATCCTTGGACTCGAACGATACGCAGGCGCTGTTTGCAAGGCCACTGCGAACAACCCAGGTGCCTTGCTGCTTCAAGGTGCTGCTGCTAGATGATGTGATGACCTGAGTGTTGACCGCAGTGTTTGTGTGTGCAAGATATCGGTCCGTGTACCCAGGTGTGGTGGCCTTGAGTGAAATAGATGATCCAATGGAGAGAGACTGGCCGCTTGTCATGGATGTGGTAGCGTACTTGGCAGCAACAATATTGGCTTGAACAGCATCCTCGGTCTTGTCAGTTGGGTAGCCCGATGTCATGACTCCCTCGTAGAATGTTCCCTGCGCTCCATTGCTGTTATCACCGCCAATGCCTAGAATAACGGCACCTTCTTTCTTCATCGGGTTGTAACCTGTGGGACGGTCTCCGTTGTAAAAGGTAGACAAGGAACCAGATGCAGCGTTTCCACCACGAATCGCCCACTTGCCAGGGCCTCCCTTTACTACAGCATTGGTAAACCGATAGCTGATAGTAGGATCAGCGGGGTTATTCTTGGGGTTCTTGCCAGAGAATAGGCCATTCTCGAGATCAGCCATGATCCAAGGACCACTACCGGCGCCAGTGCCCCAGACGGTACTGTCGCCAAAGTAGATAGCTTCCATGTGGCCGTCACCTGTGTCCTTGCTATTGGTCTCAGCATTGCCATAGTCAAAACAACAAGCGTCGTTGTAATGTGTGCCATCAAGAACGGCATACATGCCCTGCGGTTGGTCACCCGTAGCTGAGCCATCAACGTGGTTGTTGCGGTAGCCTGTACCAGGAGAGATAAAGACGCCATATGCCTTGTTCCCGTTCAGAGTGACAGGAGCACCATGGGCACTAGCGAGGTTATCGTAACCGTTAGCGTCTGGGCCGTTGAAACCTCCAGGAGGCGCCTGAGTTAGGTGGTTACTTCGGCCAGACTGATCGTAGATGATGGTGATGAGACAAGTCGTGCCCTTGCAGAACGAGTCCTGGCTGGCAGCATTTGCAACGCCGCCAGCAGATAGAGGTCTGATATCAGTAGTGGAACCGTCTGAGCCACGCTTGACCTGGTAGAGTGCGCCGTTGAAGCCATCGTAAAGGGCGCGAGTGGTACTATGCGCTGCGATGCAGGGAGTGCCCCCATCTTTGTAGATGTCGCATGGTCCGGCCACCACGAGACGAGCCGTGACGACGGCAACAATAGCGAAGACCTTATCGTAGCCTAGCATGCTGACGATGGCATAGATAGATAGGACAAGTCTGAGATATAGGAGTTATGGGAAACTTGCTTAGGCTAGTGTCTGAGGTGAAAGTCATATAGTGCATTCGAGAAATAGAAGCAACAGAGACTCTGGTTTATATAACTTGCAATATTAGTTTAGCTATACATCATCCAGACTCTTTGATCTGCCTTAGTAGCTATGCACAGATACAAATATCATCATGGGTTATTACAGTCCCTTGAGAGTACATGCACAGCAACGGAATGTTTTTGCCGTGATCTCCAAAATCAAGGTTCCATTATTTGAATTGCCAAGTATTTCATTCGTGAACCTGGCTCTGCCGTCATGTCGCCGGCTCTCGTGTAAGCCATTCTGAGTGATATCGGAAGACCACAGTCCGTGCTATATTTATCAACGACTCTATTTGTGCGCTTCCCACGTGTAAGCAGGACCACATCCTAGATGTAGTTAACGGCTTTTCCTTTCGGAGTAATCTACTACGTAGTAAATGCACTTGCGCTTCTAGTCCCACTTCCATACACATCCATGTGACCTCTCTCCGGCAAATATATGCCGAGTGACTAGCTGACCAACCAAACCGAGGCATTATATCTAACTTATTACTGTTGTACTCTTGTACTCTTTCGAGTTTCAATCATAAGGAGGGCTGCCATCAGAAGGAGGTTGTGGTCCAATTGCTATCATTCCAATTACTGTAACCAACACCACACACCTAGATGACGGTTTGTTTCGAGAAACGTTGAAATCACACAGACTGTATAGATATGCATCACACCTCTTATTGCAGTTCTATGTCTATTTGCCTGCCAATTTCTGGCTCAGTAAGCTCTCCATTCACGATACACAATCCTCAGTTACTTCTCTTACAGCTTGACCGGAAATCGTTCACGAAGAAACTCCCCATACTTATAAAAGACCAACGGAATAGGTATAAACGCCAAGCTGAGGAAGCCCAAGATAGAGTTCCCCCATCCGAGTCCAACACTCTGGTAAAGGGGAGGTCCTGCTAGCGGAAGGAAACATCCGCAGAGGAATCTAATAACAGTGAGGGCTGCCAGGCCAGATGCTGCACCCTCAGCTCCGAAGGCGTCCACGACGTAAACCTGGGACGGTATCTATGGTCTGTCAGTACCGATGCCATGAAGTTGAAGATAGACACGAAGGAATGTGAAAGACTTACAACAATGAAGAGGGAGCCGAAACCGACTAGAGACGTGCCCAAAATTGGCACTATCCAATGCGTTCCAGCATCTGCACTCCATCCATACCAGAAGAAGCCTATAGGAATTAGAGGACAAGTCCAGATCATCAGCGGAAGGCGATGCTCGGGTTTGGCTGGGCCTCCTTTGCGCTGCTTTTGCACAAGCTTGTCACTCGCCAGGGTGAAGATGACAACACCGCAAAATGTTCCGCCGCCCAGTCCGAGGTAAGCCAATCCAGAGGTTCCTGTGGTGAAGCCGTATTGTTCTTTGAATACTGTGGGAAAGGTTGTGAAAAGAAGGAATATCAGGCCAAACACAAATGCGTTGAACAGCGAGAGACCAAGTACAGCAGGGCTCAGAAGAAGCATCTTTGTAGGGCGCACTATTGCTCGTGAAAACAGCGCCATCGGTTTGAGGTCAGATGTGCCTTTAGCCACAAAGCCATTGTCCCCAGTCTCTCTCCGCAGCCGAGCTGCCTTTGAGGCTAGCAGAGCGGGAGCATATGTTTCTCTCATGAGGAGAAAGCAAGCTATCGTCACAACTCCATGCTAGTCAAGATTGTTAGCCCTGCTGCGCGATTTCCCTGACCTATGTGATAACATACCACAATCGTAATGAGCCATAGAGTCCATTGCCAGTCGAGATTCTGTGCAACGAGGCCGCCTATGATAGGTCCGAGTACCGGTCCCGTCAGAGGGCCCATACCAAAGAGCGACATGGCCCTGCCTCTTCTCTCGGCAGCGGCAATATCAGCAATTGTACCCCCTCCGAGCGTGAGGGACGCAGAGCCAGCGCATCCAGCTAGAATTCGACAAGGAAGAAATGATGCCATATTCTCCGACTTGGCACAGCCAATGTTGAAAGCAAGGAAGCACACATTGCAGATGTGATATATCCAGAGTCTGCCGTAGAGTTCAGATAAGGGAGAGATGACGAGCGGGCCAAGAGCGAAGCCCAGTAGATATGAGGTGACGGTAAGGGACGAGAGAACAGTATCGTGCACGTCAAATTCCCGAACTAGCTCTTGGGACGCGGGAGCAAATAGTGTCGTGGCAAGGTTACTGTGTAGATACATGGTCAGCTCCAACTCCAAGCGATGGTACACAAGAAAACAACTTACACGCCCAAAGCCAGAGCGCTCACAAGGCCGATATGAGTCCATTGTTTCCAGGCAGGCCAGTTGTAGGGGTTGGCAGGGTCGTCTGGTCCATCCCAGTCAACTATGCTAGACTGATGGTCGGGGAACTGTTCATCTTTTTGCTTCTCCACGTCCATAGTGTCTACTCAAGCGTGCTGGAAAGAAATGAACAAGACTGCGGTCAAAACCAGGCCAGTCTATGCCGTGTATATAAAGGCCATGATTCAGTGTTCTCACGAGCGTTACATCTAAACCCGCAAGCCTCTCCTGGCCAATAGCAGTACATATCGCGTCGTCTGATGGCGGTATATCGGCGTCGGAGGGTCGGAGGTCGGCGAAAGGATCTCCGGAGGGTCGGCGAGTCGGAGGATCGGAGGATCGGATGGTCCGGAAGCAGTAATTTGCCTAGTTGTGTACGGATAGGATAGACTAAACTCGTCTTGCCTAGATTTCTCTGGCGGCCTAAGCGCTATCTCCTTGTTGTGAATATCGTGCTGCTGTCCTTCCCTCCAGCCAAATCATGGACTCTCTTTCTCCAGTGTCAGGGTCCAAACCACGTCCACCTCCATCTAGACGGAGGGACAAGCCCCAGTTATCCTGCAACGCTTGTCGAGTGAGAAAGTAAGGACACTTGGTTGAACTTCTCGGCTCAGCGTCAATCCCTCCCAGTTACTAAGATCAAATGTAGGAGCAGATGTGACCGTCATCTTCCGTGCGGTACATGCTCAAAGCGTGGCCTGGCGTCGACATGCCAATATCCTGCTTCCAAGGTACCCAGAGAGCCCAGTGTTGCACGTATCACCCGTCAAGGGAACTCAAACACCATTGGACAACGGCTTGGAAATCTTGAGAATCAGATTGTTGCTCTGATGAGAGAGCTCAATGCAGAATCGATACCTTCAGGGACAGCTTCCATAGCCAAGAATGACTCGGCATCCAACAGCGTGCATTCTCCACGGTCTCGCCACATCCAGTCAGATGCAAAAGCAGGCAGTTTAGTGACTTCATCGGTCGCTTCAACCTACGTCAGTAGTGCTCATTGGATGGCTGTTCTCAACAATATCTCCGAGCTCAAGGAGCAGACGCAAATGGAAGAGCATGCCCATTTGGCAGAGCCGCACGAGGAAACAAATCAACCTGGCAGTCAAGCTTCTGTTCTTCTCTTTCGCTCTCAGGCCTACTGCTCGAAAGAGGATCTTGTGGTGGCCCTACCTGCTCGGCCTGTAGTTGACCGCTCGGTGTTTGAGTACTTCAATGATTTAGTCATGATGCCTCGTGAGTTGTGCAAAACCCCTGACGTTACTGCAAGTTGACGAAATCTATTTAAAGACAGCGGTGTTCTTCACAGACAGGTATTCTACAGAGAGGTATGTGTTTCTGCTCGGCCGACGTCCTATTCGTGTCGTTTATTGATGGTTTAAACAGTATGAAGCTTTTTGGGAGGACCCTTCAAGTGTCTCTGCTATCTGGATTGGGCTTCTGTATGCTATCGTTTGCTTGTCATCGCATTTTGGTTCAACGGCGGTCAGTCTCGAGCCCGAGACGGAGTGGGATGCAGCAACATCCTCCTCCCTTCTATACCTGGAACAGGTTGTCCAATGTTTGATCGTGGGAGACTACAGGCGATGCGGTCCATACGTTATTGAAGCTCTCCTACACTACTTTATCATTGAGCACCTGAGACGACCAGACACAGAGGTCGACTCTTGGCTGTTGCTCGGCTATATCAGTCGACTGGCGCTACATATGGGATACCACCGAGATCCGTCGCATTTTCCAAACATGACACTGTATCAGGGCGAGATGCGAAGACGTGTTTGGGCCATGCTACATAGCTCCGACACGATGCTTGCCATGCAACTCGGAGCCCCGAGAATGTTTTGCGAAGGACAATGGGATACGCGAGAGCCTTTGCTATTGTCTGATGATGAGTTTGATGACAAGTGTTCCAAACTCCCAGAACCGGAACCCAAGGAGGAATCGTGTGCGATAGTTTTCGTAATCGCCAGATTCAAGATGGCAAAGGCTTTGGGCATTGTGGTGGATATCATCAACACCACTCACCATGTGCCTGCTGAGATGCTCAAGGCTGAGAGGTCGATACAGGCGACCTATGACTCGTTGCCCGAAGCACTCAAACTATCCCCGGACTTTCAGCCGCTTTCTAAGAGCCCTACACAGATGCTGCACCAGTGTCTTCTAGCTATCATGCTATACCAAGCACAGTTGCTGCTTCTCCAGAGTTGTTTATGCGCACCCCGGCGAGACGCCGATTTGGATCATCAAGACGACGCTTATAAAGCCCTGTTAGACGCAGCTCTCAAAATGTTGGAGACACAGCGTTATATCCACACTGAAAAACAAGTTGGTGGTGTTCTATGGCCGCTTCGGTGGAAGCTGGCATCGACCACTCTCGCCCACGAGTTCCTGATGGCTGCAACAGTGTTGTCCAAGGTTTTATTCTCAACGATAGGCCAAGATCCCGCTGTGCAGCCAGGGGGAGCCATATACGAACAGATTCTGTCTACACTCAGACAAAATCGTGAGATTTGGCTGCAGTCAGCGCACAGGTCGCGCGAGGCAAAGAAAGCGGCCAATGTGCTTACTTCTCTGTTCCATGCACTCGATATAAAGATAATGAGTGACAACTTACTGACGGAACAAGATATTGATATGAATTTGAGTAGCTTCTTGCCAGGACTATTCTTTGGGTAGGAGTCGCAGACTGTCTACAGGCAACCTGGATTTACTAGAATGTTATTTGCCACGACAGCAGAACTCTCAGATTATCCCATCTTCAGTACTTAAGAATGGACGATTGGAGAATATCTGACGGTCACATCTTTATCCAAGCGGCGTCCTATCATATTGTAGTTGATGCAGTCATTTTAATTTGAGGTACCATCATTATCATCTAGACAACCTACATCGAACCGTTGTAGAACCACACTGGATTTCAGCATGATGATTCTTTTCATTCATAACAGCTACCCTGGATGAGAACCACTTGAAAACTTAGGGTTTTCTTCTCTCAAGAATTCCACTGAATATGATAAGAATAGCCCCTACAAAAATTGTTATGCCAGCCCATACCCACGCGGCGTTATATCCCAAGGCCCGGCGCAAGACACCGCCTACGGGTGGACCAAACAAGAGTGCGAAGGACATAACTGAAAAGGCCATTCCGAATCTTGTCCCAATCTTGCGCGGATCGCTCGTCAGCCTCACAAAGATCGTGGGTTGCAGCGCAAAGAATGACCCCGTAAAGAAGCCTTGGATGAGAACAGTGACGAGCAGGCGCGGCAGAGTTGTGGCTGCGATAAGACACACACTTGTAATGGCAAGAATAGTTGCAGTACCAGCAATTGTGTTTAAAGGGCCAACGATTTGTGCGACAAACGCAGGAAGAATACGTCCGAAGATGGAGCTGCTGTTGAGAATGGCCAACAGGTATAGAGCCAGGTCTGGTGATACGATCTCGCGGTCAAGGGCGTAGCTCTGAACATGAACAAATGGCGTGTACATGCCCAGAAACACCGAGAAGCATCCAAAGACGAACAAGACGTAAGGCCAGTCGGTGAAGGCCGTTTTGTCGACGAGCGGTCGTCGTTGACGCGGACCACTCGAGTTCTGTCCAGGTCGAAGCACCAGATTGGCAAAGACCAACAGGACCAATACCAACAGAGCCATAGCACGAACTGTCCATGGTAGAGTTGTTTGGGCGTTGAGCTCTCGGACCATGATTGGCAAGACAACACTAATAACCGTTAACGCAAGGATGCATCGAGGACAGCAAGTCTACTTACCCCCCGAGTCCACTACCACAAGCCGCCACTCCGTTGGCGAGAGGCAATTTCGTAGTGAACCACAACGAGGTGATAGCCACGCTCAGGATGGATAAGCATCCCGCACCGATACCAATCATCAAACCTTGTGTGAGCATATACTGCCAGTAGCGGTTACTGAGGCTTTGAAGTACGGTGCCGACAACGATAAGAGCAGATCCGACGGCCAGCAAGTGACGAAAATAGCCAGAGTCATAGATTGGGCCTACCACGAAACCTGAGAAGACCATGAGAAAGGTTTGAAGTGAGCCAATGACTGAAATCTCAAACGGCGTGTAGTTGGACAAATGGTCATCTTCGTAGATGGTTTGGAAGCTCCCAAAACTTGCTATGAGGCCTGCACAGAATGGAGAGATTAGCTCAAGGAAGCTCTTACTAGGTCAGAGGTATCCTACCCCATGTGCAAAAGTAGAGGCAAAATGAGCCAGCGACTTGCAGCCATGCTATCAGACCGCCGTCTGGGATGGGATTGGGCGATGCATTATCTGTGGAGAGGTTGTTCTCGATAGAAGGACTATCGCCAGATGCTTCTTTTGTTGAAGACATGGGGAAGTTGGCAATGTGCGGTTTGAGAGCACCAACTTGGGAAGGACGGGTGACCAAATCGAAAAGTGTCAGGACTATCAAAAAATATTGCTCAGCACTGGGTAATACAATACCCTACCGTCAACTCCACCGAAATGGTACGTGCCATGCCCCTGTTTGTCATGATGGGCAGCTTCTTACACGCCATCTAACTGACTCGCAATGACCCGAGCAAAGAAAAAAGAAAAAAAGAAAAAAAACACGCATTGGCTTGGCACGGATAATCGCAAAGTGGTGGATACTATACAACATGCAAGACCCGATAAATCCAGGGTCAGGGGTTGTGTTATTGCCGACGGGTACGGATACCCCATAGTTATGCCTAGGCTTGCTCTTTCTAGAAATTCTACGCTCAGCTTGGTTTAGTACGCGGAAGATGTCATGTCACCTTTCACATCAAGTAAGAGTCAGTTGCATGCATGCATTCTGACCTTGCAAGCCTTGCTTGGATGCTGTGCCTCGGCACCATGAAAGGCTGCCAGATGTTGTCGACTTTCCTCTTCTGGAAATAGATCCGCTTGCCGGTTTGGAAGGTGGTTACTCTGGATTATCATTGTATATACCTAAAGCACCTTGGACCCTGTTCTGGCCTTGTTGAAACAGGTAGGAATATAACGTTACGTTACTTTAATGGGATTGCCCGACATATCGTCAGTGACATCGACAGGACGCTATGGAGGCGCAGCTCGATCTGATAAGTCCTATTCATGCGCGTATAGCACTATTACTGAGTGGCGGCAGCATGGGGGGGGGGGGGAACATTCTATTAACATAATCACAGTAGAGTTCTAAATCGCACCCCCTTTGCTCCTAGTTCTTTACAGAGTAATTGCGTAGATATTCCCTCCAGCCCTCGTCCTCAACATCATTGGTCACATATCCAATGTACATATCCGGTCGTACAATTACCACGAATGGGTTATCCGTCCCAACCCAGTCAGCAGTAAAGATGGCATCATCACATCTGTCCTCAGAGTGCCCATTGTGACCATTGGCTGTCTCGACTGGTAGAATTGTGTAGACAGGGGCCTGAATGGCTTCATGCTGGAGACGCTTGCCGATGGATAGAACCAGGAAATTGCCGTATGAGACGTTGGAATAAAGCCGCATGCTTTTACCGGCGCCGTTAGTCAATATCACATCAGGGCAACGATCCCCAGACCTCCAGCAGGTTCCTTGCACTGAACCCTGCACAAGTGGAGTGGCAAAGTCGCTATAGCTGACTCCCATGCCTAGTTTCGCATTAGCCGATTGATATAGACGTGACGAATACAACTCCACTGGCCTGTGATAAAACCAGCATTGCGCTGGATCGTCGATACGTATTGCTTGGCTGCGTGAACCGTGTCCCTGACTAGAGCTGCAGCGACGCCGATGACGAGCGCGGCGGTGGATCTTCTCTCGATGTCGTAGCTGCGGAGGATGTCATCCCTAGCATCAGCCGTCAAGTCTGAAGGCCGGGCAAGATATGCTAGCCGCCAAGCCAAGGCGAAGGCATCGGCAACGCCCGTGTTGAGGCCTTGGCCACCGTTGACTGAGTGGACATGGGCAGCATCTCCAGCGAGTGTGATCCGGCCCTGTCCCTCATTGGAGATGAAGGACCCGGCAATTCGCTCCTTGACTGGCATGTCACGCGTTAGTCAACGCCGCATGGATGCAGGCTGTGGGTGTGGAGTAGACACTTACCCATGAATGTGCTGAACCACTCCGTCCTTTTGAAGTCGACGCGATAAGGAGCAAGATGCTCTCTGATGGACTCTTCTGCCAGCTCCTGGGTGATCTCGCCCTTGAGCAGGACATAGAACCGCGACATTCCACGCTCACGTGGGATCCATGCCACTCGAGACTGTCCGTCCATCTCAAACGTGATGATCTCTGGACATACGGGGAAATCTGTGTCTAAGAAGACATCCAGAACCGCCCATGTCATCTCGGGCTTTGTTCCAGTGAAGTTGATGCCAAGTGAGTTTCTCACAAAGGACCTGGCACCATCAGCGCCTACAGCATACTTGCTGCGCACTTTGTGACCTGATTGTGTCGTAATTTCTACAAAGTCTGCGCCTTCAGTGATACTCGTGACGTGCTCGTTGTAGCTCACTGCCTTGTTGAGACGGCTACACATGACTTGCTCGACGACCGGTTGCCCGATCATGAGGAAGTTTTTGTGGTGGGCATGCTCGATGCTAACCCACCAGTCGTTCTGACGGGACTTGAAGGCGCCATCCTTGAACGTGGAACTTGCTGCTTCACGTCAGTGTGTCTTCTGCACCTCTTGCTCTGCTGACCTACTGTTACACTTGAGGCCGTCAGATAGAAGCTCATCTAAAATGCCGGCCACTTCAAAGTACTGTTGAGTACGAGCATTGAGGGCATCCGCTCGGCCTAGCTCCAGCGTGGAAGGCTTCTCATCTGTGCGCCTGTTAGTTGGTGATGCTCTGCACTACTCTGGGTGGTGACTGACCTAGAACGCGTACTGAGACGCCCAAAGACTGAAGAAGAAGAGCAATGAAGAGACCAGTAGGTCCTCCTCCAACAATAGCAACGTCGACTTCTTCCATGGTTGACATTTTCTGCAAGTTTAACGCTTCACCTCAAATCAAGGGCCCAGAGACAGGATATCATCACTCATCAAACAAGCTTATAAATATAGTTTACAGCCGTGTACCTACATATCTTTCTTCTCCACCACATCAGGTCCAAAGTAGCTTGCTGTAAGATGCCAATTGCCGTATTTCCGTCCCGTCTCCTTTACCAATCCACTATCGGGCGGCCCCGAAATCACAAAAATTCAACCCTGGTCCGCTAACCGCGAATCTTGTGAAACCTGGGTGGGATACCGGACGGGATAGAGCGGGCATTGGGACTATTGCCGGCTGAATTATCTTGGCATGACTCTTAGCGGTTTCAAGGGTCCGGCCGTCTCATCTGATCTACCTACGACTATCCAGGGTCTCGATCTACAGACTTGTCATCCTGATTCGATCACGGACAAGCTTCCGTTCTTTGACTTAGTCCGCGGCGTATACAGCCCCTACAATGAGACCTTCCGCTCCTGGTTCTGGCCTTCATCGTGGCTTTGTTGACACATCAGTTCCATCTATCAACTGATAATCGCCCAGGTACTCGGGCAAACGCAACAAAAAGTTCCAAGGCCTTTGCCACCGTAGAATTTTATGATCTCATAGTCCACCGTTGAAGCGATTCGCCGAAATTGTGTACGTATGTTCATTACTAATAACAGGGTCAACATTCTTTGATGGATCAAATACTCTAGCTACAAGTCAAGGTCTCCTATGTACTTGAACTACATTTATTGCTGTTCTACTTCCCTGGCTGAACCATCCTTCCTCACTTGGCTTACCGTCTACCACTAGGCTGATCAACATTGCCGATCTTTCTTTCATAGCATTCTTCCTATCGCTCTCATCATGGCCGTAGCCAGTATAAGCCCAGCAGTCCCATATCCAGCCGACGCATCCATACGTGATGTGGCCGTGGGCGCTGTCGAGCCTTTGACAGCCGCCGTTGATCCTACGGCTCTCGAGACCTCATCCAAGATCCTCGATATCATCGGCAGGTATCGTCTCAAGCGCGGTGAGAACATCTATTCGCAAGCCGACGAGTCGGTCCTCAAGTTCGTCGCTCTTATCTATACACATGTCAAGGCTGGACATGCCGTGCCGATGTGTCTGCCAGCTTTCCCCTTCAAGTCACCCAACTCTACATCAAAGGTTCTAGGCAAGGTACCTGATAAGGCCGAGGAAGTTGCCCTTGGCCTTCTCAACGGACTTTGCGAGGCCATTGGTGATGTGTATGCACCAGGTGCCAGGCTCACCATCATCTCAGATGGCCTAGTTTACAACGGTATGTTTGAGGCTTTTGCTACGGATACGCAGACTAATATATTGTAGACTTGCTCGGCGTTCCCGATAAGGATGTCTGGACATACGGGGAAGCCCTCCGTTCCATGGCAGCTGAGAAAGGACTCCGCAACATTTCCTTTGCTCGTCTTCGAGATCTCGTAGACATTGAACTGCCTAAGGATCTTGAAGAGATGACATACGTTGCCAACGCCTCGAACTTCCGCCGTGCACTCCTCAACACATTCAGTAACCCTGGATGGAGTTGGGACGAGGTTCGGCAATTAGACGACCAATGCATGACATATCGAGGTTACATCAAGTTTCTCCAGACGGACTTGGAGACTGTCTATCCAGTGTGTGAGGGCCGTACCAAGTCGAAGTACAAGAGAGGGATCGAGTATATTGCCAAGCAGATGATGGCGCGCGGAGATGTAAGTGACCAACTAACTGTCTGATAAAAGTTGACATGTTAATGCGTACCAGGCTTTTGCAAACGCAATTCGACAAAGATACACAAACTACGTCCGGTTGTCTATTCATCCTTCAACAGGCGCTAACAAGCTATCCATCAGCTTGCTGCCAACTGATAGCGTATACACCACTCCATGGCACTGCAGTGTGGCTTATAGACTGGACGGTAGCATCAGAACCGGCATGCGCTCCGAGTTTGACAGCGATGAGACTCTAGAAATGGTCTACCAAGATGGACGACCAAGCTACTACCGAGAAAAGTCGCCGCTCTTCTCGTGGGCTGAGGATAAGGGCGGTATTGCCATCGACCCTATCTACCCTTCTGGTCTATGTATCCGTCCAGCTAATGGTGCGGGCACCCTGACACTCGACGATATCGACACCAAAAAGGTCCGCCAGCTGTCAGAGATTAACTCCCCCGTCGTCTTGAAGGGTTTCGTCAAGAACCCTAACCGTGATCGGTTTATTGATCTGAGCTACCGATTTGGTACACCGCTACCCTGGAAGTTTGGTCTGTTGCTTGAAGTCAAGGACCGAGGCGTCGACACTCGGGGCTTGAACAATGTTCTCTCGGCTGAGCCTATGCCGATGCATTATGACGGCCTGTTCAAGGTGGTTAAACAAACCGATGAAGATGGCCTGGAGAAGATGGTCTCTACACCGCCACAGTAAGTCTTATCCCATCGAATATATGCTTCAGTTACTGACCAGGCATTACTAGATTTCAGCTGTTTGAAGGAGCTACAGCTTCACCACGAGATACCGGTTTCACCATCTTTTCGTCGTCAACCATGTTCTTCAAGTATCTTCCGGCCTGGGTGAGAGAGCAAGACCTCTCAAAGCTCACTTGGAGCGTGTCGACGTCTTCATTTGACAAGACCGTCTTGCGGGGCTTACCTCTCGTCGTCAGCCATCCCACTACTGGCAAACCGTGCCTGCGCTATCATGAACCCTGGCCACAGTCCAAGACACGCTTCGATCCTTCAGACGTTACTATTGATGGTCTAGAACCTGCACAGAGCAAGGCTATTTGTGATGCCATTGACTCTGTGCTTTATGACCGTCGAGTAGCGTTGTATCACTCATGGGATAAGGGTGACATCTTGGTCAGTGATAACGTACTGATGATGCATACAAGAAGTGATTTTACTGCTGGGATTGATCGGGAGCTTTGGAGGATTCATTTTGATTGAACGTTCGGTATATGTACTTGGGAGTGTAGATCACCTTCGGAAACAGAGCAATTACTGTAAATATCTTTTGGTGAAGGATATGGTAGGACTTTCTTAGATTTCTGGTTTATTATATCACATGAAGTTTCAGTTCCACTCCTTCATAAGATTCAATGTCTGCTGCAGCTTATCAAGTTAGGGGTGATTCTCACCATCAAACATAAAGACTTGATCGCTCTTAGCGATGCCGGCATTTACCACCACGTAGTGTATCTGGCCAGAGGGAGAGAAATGGGCTGCTTGGTAGAAAAGGCGCACTTGATCCTCCCAGACGGTTGCGTCTATTTGAACAAATTTGGTTCTTGGTATTTGTTATCTTACAGCCCAAATAGTTCAGGCTATCATCCTGCTTACCCTGGCAACTCAGAAACCAACCTCTCGCCGGCGCTGAGATCTTTATCGCCGATGACTACTCCGGTGATAATTACGGTCTTTCCAACTATTTCATCTCGACTGAAATCGATATCACAGTTAACAGCAGATGAGATATGGTATGGCGACATGTTGAACAGGGAAGGACAAGTCTCAGTGTGAGCTAGGAATCAGGGAGACAATGTCATTAAACTAGGGATACCATTTATACGTGAAAATATTCCAAGAATAGCTATGAATAAACAAGCTAATGTCCAGTGACCAACTCCCAGATATTTATAATACGGTAGGCCTCCATAGACAAGATGTTGATATACCAATTACACGATAGTCTCCTCCCCTTCTATAAACTTCCCCAGGGTCAGGATTCATTCGGACCGACTGTTCCGTGTTTGGCTCCTCACTAATGCTGAACTTGAAGCTCACCTTCAGACTATGATAGGTCCTCGGGCTTGTTTCTCAAATCTGGTTTCACGTGATATGCTTTCAAGCGCTGTCAGCATCGAGGAATATGTCCTCATCCTTTTATTTGCATGCAACAGCGTTACTCATGTTCTTCATGAATAGTCGGGAAAATCTCTACACGTCATACTTTCAGCTATAAGCATGATCCCACAAAAGATCATCCTGCAGCGGATGACCCAACAGCTCTTGGTTAAGACCCAACCGAAGACTGGCCCGGAGTCACAAGCACTGCAGAGAAACGAAAGCTACAGAACAGACTCAACAAAAGATCCCAATGTTGGTACGTCCCCTCAATCTTACCTCTTTACTTCTATTTCTCAACCACATCGACTCGCAATAGACCAAAGAAAACGCCAACAACTCGGGAAAAAACGACTCGCCGGCACTACTACAAGTGTAATTGGCCACGCATGTTTGTCAAGCACACCAGTAGTATCAATCAAATAAGCTCTACAAGAAACCCCGGATACCATGCTTGAGCCCATTCAACAAGCATGCGAGATATATGAAGCTCAAGATATGAGCAAGAGGGTCTTTGTGCTTGCAAGCAACGCCTACGTGGATTACACCATGAATCCCCCTCGGCTCTCGCAACTCCCATTTCTCATCACGTTGAACATCAATATTGCCATGGCAAAAAATGCTAACTTGATGGGCTTCAACCGCGAAATCTTGTGCATGGAAGAATCTGTCTCGCCGTTCAATTATGAGAGATCATCATCGACTTCACCATCCCTTCCCTGCTTAGAACCAACCCCTGTACAGAGAAAGTTTGTTCATTACCCCTGGCTTGACGTTTTCCCTTCCCTAAGTTCAGAGACAATGTCGTCCAGGGAGTTACGGCAGGTTTGATGGACGACGATGATTTGTATGCCGATATATCGGAAATGAATTATGAAAGCACAGAGAAGCCTAGTTTGATCGTCTGGGGGGAGTCTTCAAACCCACACTGCTGGGAAGCATCGGTTTTGTTCCTCCGCAAATGGGGATGGTTACTTCAGAGTTGACCAGAGGTTTTAGAAGCAACCAATAGATTACGGCAGAGCAGGGGAGAGAAATTGTAATATTGGCATGGTTAGTTAGATGTGTATTGCTAACATCTTTGTCAGAAAGTCAAAAGTTGAACACAGATGAAGTACGCAAAACGAGACAAAAGGTTTAAACTAACACCCTGATGATTCATGTCTCGGCGTGCTGTATTGGTGAACTAAGACTGTCCCTGCAGCGGCTAATATAGGTTGCTGATACCTCCTTCTGGTAGTTGACCGCTACTTCCACTTTATCAGACTAGACAGCTTTCCTGTGATAATAAGCTCAGAAGACGGTTATTAGTCACTAGTGTGAGATGTTCGATCTCCCACTGGCCAGTTAGCAACCCTTGCATAACCTTGGATGCTATTATTGCCCTTCTATGGGTACGATCAACGGGCGTCGGCGGTCTGAGGCCGCGCCATCCGTCTCGGCCACGTATCGGATCAGCCGGGGGCTACAGTAGTCTTGGAAAAGTCTGCGTTGTTCGTGCAGGCATGGAGTGCTTCCTCGTGTAATGACCAGGGGAAATCACCAAGAGGTCGGTCAATGGTTCATTTATTTCACAGAGTTGTTCATTCAAGGTTATTAATATTCATAAAATGTCTATATTCCACCGTCTATTGCATTAAAAATGGTCTGAAATACAAAATTGTGTATTCAGTTAAGTGTATATCTACCAGGAGATATCAATGCTCCGCAAGCGAAGCTTCTCCAACTCCAAGACTAAAAGTGTCCATCAAAAGGATAGACGTTTACAGAAGGGCAATGGCACCAGCAATAGCGATGATACCGGCAGGGACAACCTGGGCGGCACCAGCTGTAACAACAGAAGGGTGCGAAGGAGTAGCGGCAGGGGGGTTGCCAGCAGGGTGGTTACCGGCGGGGGGGTTACCGGCAGGAGAGTTGCCAGTAGGGGCAGTAGGAGCAGGGCCGTGAGGGTTACCAGCGGGACCAGTAGGGTTGCCAGCAGGGCCAGTGGCAACAGGAACGTGAGGGTAGCCAGTACCAGGGGCAGAGCAAACAGTGGGAGTGACGAACTCCTTGCCAGGGTTGAAGGGGTTGAAGCCCAGGCAGCCGGCGTACTCAGAAGCGCAGGTGGCCATGTTGGCGTTGGGGCCAACGCGGCACTTGTCGTAGGCAGCACCACACTTCTCAGCGCAGCCCTTGATCTCAGTAGGAGAAGGAGGCTGAGGGCCAACGGGCCTGGTGGTTGTGAAGTGGCAGCTGGAGACAGTGACGGTGCCAGGAGCCGTAACGGGGACGGTCTTGTTGCCGAAGGTGAGGGTGGTGGCCTCAGGACAGTAGGTTGTAACCTTGGTGACAACCTCAGTGGTGTAGACGGGCTTGACGGGCGTGGTGACCTTGGGCTTCGCGGAACAGGCGGTAGGAGTGACGAGAGAGCCGCCGCCGTTGAAGGGGCTGTAGCCGAGGCACTCAGCGTACTGACCAGCACAGTAGGCCATGTTGGCATCGGGGGCAGTGCGGCACTTGTTGTAGCTGTCGGAGCATGCAGAGGCGCACTCGTCCTTGGGAGGAGCGACGCCAGTAGCGGTGGGCTTGGCAGGCTTGGTGATGGTGCATGAGCAGTCAAGGATGGTCAGAGTGGTGGGCTGAGTGACGGTGTAGGTCTTGTGGCCGTAGGTGAGGGTGGTGGCCTCAGGGCAGTAGGTTGTCAGGTGAGTGACAACCTCTGTGGTGTACTGGACAGTTTTGTTGGAGGGAGGTGCGTAGTGGGGAGAGGCCTGCGCAGCGCCCAGGATGAGGCTGGCAACAGCGGCGGTCTGAATGAAACCCATAGCGACGGTTGTGGTCTTTTGTTTCGTGAATTAAAGATTGGATTGGTGAGTCAACGAATGTGGGCGCACGAAAGGTGGCTGTTGAAAAAAAGAAACGAGGGTTGTATGCGCGTCGAGTGTGGGGAGACAAAAAGCCAAGCAATGTGAGGAGAATAGTCAGACTTTATAGCCTTTGCCGCCTCAGCTGAGCCTAGCTATGTATTCAAGGATGTTTATTATTAACTCTGGTTTCGATGGATGAAAAAAACAAAAAGCTCGTGTTTTGCTAATGCCTTAATTACGTCTAAGCGGGTTATGGTGCGCAACAATACGAACGGGTAATTTACCGACATGAACCATCTTTTATGGGCCTCGCAGAAGTGTTCCCTGTTTCAGCAAATCCCCAGCCAGAGCAGACTTCTCCATCCATCAGCTAGACGACGGCCCGGGGCCTGTGATTGGGAGATGCTATACGAGTGTCACATCTCTCCTTGACTAGCTTTTGGTACCTGCACTAGCACACCATGCACGTCTTTGCTTGTCTTGGATGCTGCATTCATTCTCACCGGCTATCTCGGATCGCTCAACGCCGTGAACAGGCACTTCCGCTATTCGGACAGGGCTCAGGCCCGTCTCCCACGAGTCGGCATTGATCTCATTTGACTAGCGCAACTTTGCCTCTATCTTCAGCGCTTTCATTCATCATCTCTCCACTGCAACACCCCACATCCTCGTCCCAACAAGCTGAGGAATCCCTGCTTTGACGTAGGGGGCGCTGAAAATAGCCCATTCCAAAAACAAACCGAGATCGTCAAACCGATGTGCCGAAATTTCTTCGGACGGAGTTCTCATCATGCCAAACATGGTAGATGTGTTTATCCTAAGAAACTTAACAGGATTAAACAAATTTAAACCAGCCCGTATTAATATAACATTACTTCCGGTTACCACCTACCCTACGGCCTACAGGCTCTGATAAGGCTGGATCTATGAAAACACCATTTGGCAAGACGGTAACACAGTTTGATGAACTTTTAATTAGCTCTTGGATTGGAGCAATGTTTTTCAACAAGGTATAAGGCTATGGTCACTCAGATTGAGTTCTACTCTGTATAAAGTTGTTGCACGGGAGTTAATGTGACAAAAATTATCCGTATCCACGCTTAGAGACTTTTTAGTGGTAACAGTTTATTTCAACATGAGGGAGGGAGATAATGGGTCTTGGTTCATGGTGAAGTCACAACATTAAAATGAAACATTGGAGATCTGGTTCAGTTTATCGAATGAGGTTGGAACCAAGTTCTTCAGGACCAAGTCCGACACCGTCGACAAATTACAGTCACTAGCATCATTGACGTTTACCAGATGGTGTACTAGACAGGGCTTGTAGATGACGTCGAAAAAGAAAGGGCAGTGAGGGCAACTTGGTGCCTGAGGCATGCATCCCTTTACGTAATGTAATGCCTCTCAAAAGTCAAGTCAAGGCAGTGCACCTTTAAACACCAAGCAGTCTTACTATTTCTCCTCAAGGATAGCATAGGCATGTACAGAGTAACTTAGAGGTAAAAGAGACAGCTAGAGCTCTGCCAGAGCAAAAAAACATACAACAGCGGGGATTCGCTGGTCGTCACCGACCCAACTACTGATCCGCCGGTTAGTGGCTTGACTATGGGAGAGCGGACGGGATCCCGTATTTTCCACTACCTATGGTCGTATGTGGAAGAATACTGTAAGGGAATTGTTTATATACCTTTAACTTTGCTACTATGTTGTAGTATCTGATACCAACATTAACTAGACCCTGCCATACCGTAGGAAAGATTGTCATTGCGGCATGCACTTGTTAATTGTAAAGGATGGAAATGTGTTAAGCATAAAGAGCATTCTAATATTTTGAAACTACTTGTCAGACCGTTATGGAATAATTCATCCGTGACTCGGATGGTGATATCCAGTACCCATTTACTTAAACACCCCCTTGGCTTGTTTTGTCCTTGCTTGCTTTTACATTTCTCCATTCCAAGCCAAATGATGCAACCAGAGCAATGGCAGCTACACCCACGCCAAGGTACCAAATTGACTTGATCGAGTCATTGTACGCTTCCAAGACAATACCGACCTCATCAGATGACACAAGAGTCTTGATGTTTGTCGCCCCACTGCTTGTGAGAGTATGAATGTCGAGGTCAGGGACAAGCCCTTCCAACTTTGTTCTTAGCTGCCCTTCGAGTAGCGTCTGGGACACAGTAACAAAAACTGTTCCCCCAAGGAATATGCCAAAGTTGAGAATAGACAACCCAATGGGACTATCGCTTTCTGGGAGTATAGTTTGTATGGCGATAGCTGGTTGCTGAAGTGCCAAGCCCATGCCTGTTCCTGTGAGGATCTGAAATTATGGATAAGTATCGTACCAGAAGATTTCCGTATTGAGCTTACCTGGTACCCGATCCATTTTCCTTTGCTAATGTCTACTGTCCAAGTAGTGACAAGAGACGCACCGATCAAGAGAATAGCGCTTCCTGCAATCGCAAATGGAGTGTAAAACCCAGTCACACTGACAAGGAGGCCGCTGACAATAACGAAAACAACATTGCTCAGAAGTAGGGGTAGCAGCGCAATTCCAGACTGATTGGGTGTTTTGCCCTGGATTACCTGAAGCCAGATAGGCAGGTAAAAGGCGTATATCACCAACACCGAGCCAATGCAGAACCCTACCAGACAAGCAGCAAGCATTGTGCGCTGGAACAAGATTCTTGGCGGAATTGTTGCGTGTTCTTTTTGCCAGGCCTGGTAAGCAGCAAAGACGACGAGTAAAATCCCAAAGACGACAAACAGAGCTATAATACGTCCTTCTGACCAATTCTGGTTCTCGCCTCCAAACTCTAGAGCAAACAGAAGGCTGACGACGGATCCAGCAATCAGGAGAAAGCCCAACGGATCAAGGTCAAGAAACCTTTGGCGCCATGAATCAGCTGGTTTCGTAGCCGATGGCCTATTCGGAGCCAGTATGAACAGCAGTACCAAAGAAAGTCCTCCTATAGGCACATTGATCCAGAAGCACCAGCGCCAGGTGATAGAGGTGAGATAGCCTCCAAGGATGGGTCCTAGTATCGATGCGATGCCAAAGGCGGAGCCAAGGGATCCAAGGTACTTTGGGCGTTCTTCTAGAGGAAAAAGCTGGGTAATGTAGATGAAAGCGCCAGAGCCGATACCAGCACCGCCTATGCCTGTAATGGCGCGTCCCACGATCAGGGCATTAGAGGTCGGGGCTGATGCGCAGACGATGGAGCCCAACTCGAAGATGGCTGTCAAAGCAAATAGAACCCATTTGGTAGAGTAGTACTTGAAGACAAGGCCAAATGATAATTTGAATACGCATAGAGGGAGTAGAAATGCCGATTCGTACCACGCAATGTCGCCAAAACTGTTGAAGTCGGCAGAGATGGTAGGTATAGCTGTGCCGATAATGGTTCGATCCTTGAATTGGGGTTAGTAGGGATTGAGGTTTCAGATAGGAAAATGAGTGATTTACCAAGGCAACGAGAAAGAATACCAGGTATAGAGCTAACATGGTTGGCAAGACTATCTTCCTTGGGGGATATGTCTTTTCATTGCTAGACTCATTGTGCGGCTTCTCATTCGTGTCGGCGTTGGATGAACTTGGGGGAACCATTCCATCACTGGTGTCCTTTTTAGCCATCTTAATAATAGACATGTATGGTGTAGGATGATGGTCAGTCGAGGTATACAGCAACACGGTCTTGCTGTTAGGTGATGTTTATGGGAATGGCCCCAGTAGGGAGAATAGCAAGTGAACTATAGAGAATCTTATATCAGGCCGGACTTATTTCAGTAGAAATCTTGTCAACTGGTCACAGGTATTTATATACACAAAGAGTTTTGCTACTAAGACATGATCAATTCCGTTTTGAGCCCTCGAGTTTCTGGTTTAGACCTGTCGTCCAATCAAATGACACAGAATATGGCTCGGGCTCGGTCCCGAGGCCGAGCTAGTCAATGACGGGCACAAAAACCTCGCGGGGCCCCGAGCTTTGGTGTTATATCAGCGTCATCTTATATGTCCAGTCCAGTGGATATACCATACCATACCATACACTCGACAATGAGGCCCCAAGCCTGTGAGCCATGTGCCAAGCGCAAAGTCCGTTGCGACAGAGCTGAGCCACCTTGTTCCAATTGCAAGCGACGGAAGCATAACCATTGCACGTATCCTGACCTGTCTCCTTTCGAGCGTATCAGGAAACTCGAAGAGCTTGTGCGTTCTCTTGGTGGTGATACATCTTCTGACCAGGCAGCAAAGAGGCCGCGAAGGTCCAGCATAGCAGCAAATTCTGGAGTATCTCGCCGCAATGCAGAAACTCCCGTCATTGTACAAGAGGAGGGTCGATCTGTCTACCACGAGTCGTAAGTGAATCCATTGGTCCTTGCTCATGGATCATGCCCTTTACTTATTTGTATTCGACTTCAGAGAAGGATGGCGAGCGTGGATAGACACGACGAGGCTTTACAGAGGCACCAAGCCGCAAGACAACACGTCTGATCCTCGAGGCTCTGCACTGTCCCCGGGCAAACACCTTCCTCATGCATTCCAAGGCTCGCTTTGGATAGACAGTTCCTCATCCTCAGAGCAACCAATCGACTGCCCAATACCGGCTGAACACGCCATGAAACTATGGGACATGTTCTTGGAGAGGGTTGAGCCTATGGTCAAGATCAACTTCGAATGGACTCTTGGCCATCTAAAAACAGCTTTGAGTGATGCCGAAATATGGCAAGGACTTGATCAAAGTGATCGCATTCTGATATTGACAATTTGCCTATTTGGCGTCGTTAGTCTATCTCACCAAGAGTCTCTCAGACTCTTTGATCGAACCAAAGCTTCTCTCTTGGCTGAATGTCGGCAGCACTGCGATTTGGCTTTCTCAAGGACCAACCTGTTGGTTATTGACAGCCTTGCGACGTTAAAGGCCCTATGCTTATACATTGTGAGTCAAATCTAGGTTACCATCTCGCTCGTTCATCACTAATTCGCAGTTATTCAAGAAAGCAAATGTCGACGTTTTAACATCTCGCAGCCTTTGGTCCTTGATGGGTCTCGTCTTTCGAAACGTAGAACAACTGGGCATTCATCGCGACGGGACAGTTCTGAATCTTTCGCCCATCGAAACAGAAGAACGCCGCCGGTTGTGGTGGCAGCTGCAGCATCTTGACTTGATACTCAGCTTAAAAAATGGCGTGACGCCTCTATCTTTTACAGCTGGATGGGACGTCAAGCTTCCTCTCAACATTGAAGATTCTGACCTCAACCCAACATCCCTAAGCATTCCTCGAGAGCGCGCTGGTCTGACCAGTCTTTCTTATACACTTTTTAAATGCTGGATTATGGACAGACAACGAAGTTTCCGACTCAATCGGTTGAATAACCAGATGATGGGTGATAGGTCCCTGCTTGACTCTCTGGAAGATACTATGATCGACGAGCTCGAGGCAGGGCTTAACGAAACTTTCCTGCAGTATTGCGATCCCATAAAGCCTCTCGACATACTCCTGCAAATCTCAGCGAGAGCTGTTGTCAACGTTTTACGGCTGCGAAAACTGCATGAGGCTCGAATAAAAGCCGATCGACTCGACGATAGATCTCATATTGAGCATTTCAACAGTTGTATGCAGTCGTTGAAGTACATGGTTGCATCGCACTCCATTCCTCTGCTGAAGCCCTTCACCTGGCTTATAGAGGCATCATTTGTCTGGCACGCTTGTAAGTTACTCGAACCTGAAACGAAACCCTGAAGTTCGAAATGACTTACTTTGAACCAGTCATTGGGGTTTTAGTAGACATCACGGACTTGGAAGATACGGAAATGATCAAAACAGCATGGTCTCTACTTGCAGACTTGTATGCCGTAGCTGCTCACCTGTCTAATCTCTCGGAAGATAGGAGAAATGCTCACGCGGCCAAGTCAGTCGTGGCAACATGGTATGCGTGCCAGCAGAAACCAGGATTGAGGTCAATGGAAAAGCCTGGTTTTGTATCTGAACTAGAGAAACAACTCATAGAGCTTGAGAATAGCACTGCAAGTTTGGGGGATAGTAGTGGGAAAGACGGGCAGATAAGCACCTTGCCTGACCTGCAAAGTCAAACTGATCAAGACGACCTGCAGCCATTTGGCTTTGAGTTTTCAGACATTGATTGGGCATTCTGGGATAGCGTTAATTAGGTCTAATCATAGCATCTAGACTAATCTGAACTCACGGTATGTCTTACCATTTGGTCATTCGAGACATGGCGGATTACGTCGAATGTGGTTCAGATTGAGATCCCTGTTTCGCAAAGTGTTGGCTACGACATGTCTTTTGGGCGGTGTAGGTGTCAATTATTGCAGAGTTGAAGCAGAATTGAAGCAGAGTTATTATTTTGTCATATAATGGTAGTAGCATTGCGCATTGCTCAGCAGGGGAGAGCGTACACTAGAACAAGAGTCTCTTACGTTGAGATGGATGACAGCATAATACACCTCGATCTGACTATCTATATAGTCAGAAAAGACATCAAATCTAGCACATACGACCATACCCACTGGAAAATACGGGATCCCGTCCGCTCTCCCATAGTCAAGCCAGTGAGGGGCGGACTAGTAGTTGGGTCGGTGACGACCAGCGAATCCCCGCTGTTGTATGTGTATTATCTTTTGCCATTTTTTGTGATTTTTGCCAGACAACAAGGAGGGAGGTCGGTCGGTGTGCACAGGATAGAACAGGAGATACGTAGATGGATCAAGTCAAAGCTAGGCGGTGAAGTGGCCGTGTTGCGGACTTGTGCGAGAGCGACCCTCGAGGGACAGGTGACAAAGGAACAAGTGAAAGTTGATGCGACTTGGCCTGAACGTTGCCGTAGAGTCGGATGAATTGTGCAGTCATATTCTTGTGCCAGTTACTCGCTTTGTTCATCACAGACGCGTCTCGAAGCTGTAGCTAAGTACTGGCAGTACACAGCCAGGTATACACCATAGTCTTGCTCATGTCAATGTTTGGATCACGATCGTACTAGACGTTGTGAATAGGTGGATAGAAGCAAGATAAGAGAGTAGATGACGACATTTGCTGCTGTAGTGCGGATAAGATAAGATAAGACTAGAGAGTTGTGAACACGAGCTTTGCCGAGTGCCCAAAGGGGGTCGCATAGCGGCGCAGATTATATAAGGCTGTTGTTGCCTTATATAAGAGGCAAAAAACTAAAAACCTAAAAAAAAAGACTCTCTATATAAAATTAAACCTATAACTTTTATTTTTTTAACCTTTAGCCGGCTAAACTTTTATCTATTTATAATATACTATTTTACTTTATAATTAGCCTACCTTATAATAACCTTATATTATATA
>JAJJWO010000595.1:0-68407 GCA_021655895.1 Fusarium sp. NRRL 66739
GAGGGAATGTGAGCTACAGTACAGGGGGGTGTGTGTTGGGTGGATAACCCAAGAGTGGACGAGTGGGCGCAGGCGCGACGAGCCAGTGGCCGTGGCAGTCGGTAGCAGTGGCAGCGAGAGCAATGGATTGGATTAGCAACAGCGGGCAATAATAATAAGATACCTTGCAGTAATAAGGTGAGGTACCTGAAGCCGGGTAATGTAAGACCTGGCCTAGGTATAGTATCTGCAATAGTACAGGAGGAGGATCCGACCAGCAAATTTTCATATTTGGGCTATTCGCGACTGTAATGATATCGCGACTGGAGACTGATACCCGTCTACAAGCAGGCATCTATCTAATTACCTGCCACTGCGACAATGATTAAAATCCTATTAGTATGGGGAGCCAGTAGATAAGTACGCGGTCAATTGACTCCTTCACACGGACCGGTTGCCCTGCCCAGATACATAAACTTCCACGACTTACACACCAAAACACCATGTATCACCGATGCTCCTCCTTATGGAAAAGCCCCGCTATCAATTTACCTACAGTGGACGCTGCCCGGAGACGGGATGCGATGCGATGCACGCACCTGCAGTAGGTGGAAGAACCCTGCGGCAGCCGCCGTCGCCCCGGCCCTTTTTGCCCACTTCATCCGGCTCGCATAGACGGGTTTCTCTCCATCCATCCACCCACTCAAACACCATCAATTTCATATACGGCACCATTTTCATCATCATCGACATCATCACCTTTGTCTCAAAATTCAACTTTAAATCGATTATGCCATTCCTCATTGGAGCAAGCATACCCCATCACCACCGCGCTGCGATGCCTTCTGTCACAGTCCCAAGCAAGTCAGGGCCGATTGCCGCTCGTCGGAGCGATTGCAGCAACGCAATTCAAGATAAACCAGCCCCTGACCTCGTCCTGGCCATCGCCAACTGAGCCCACCCAAGCTTCCAGCAGAAGCTCATCTGGCCGAGCCAGGTCGTCCTGGCAGCCAACAGGGCTAGAGCCTCGCCCCAGAGCGGAGGGTCTTAGTCCAACCTGGGTAGGTGGAGGACTCGAAGGCGCACCACCCCAAGCCAGATTGCTACACAGATTACGCCCACTGCATGCATTCGCTTCCATGCTTAAACCGCATCCACCCACAGCCACTGAGGTGATCTGCCGCCAGTTTTGGCCATGCTTAACTGAGAACCGAGAGCAGCTATTATTCTATTGTTACCGGTTAGTGTTGGTCTGCTAATACCAGGCCAAACTATGACAGTATTGAGGCTCACACAGTCCAATATCCTCTTTGCTATTGAAAGTCTATCTACAACGGGACAGCTAAAGCAGTCTTGTACGGTCTTTTCAGGGGAAGCAGTTGGTGCCTGTTCTCACGGACGATTAGCAAATCACAGCCAAAACCTCGACTAGCAACTGGTAGCTCAGGCCAAGACAAGTTAGAAGAAGCGCTACTTGTCGCTATCCAAGCCGTGATCTTTTGCTTCACTAGGTACGGAGTACACAGAAGCTAGTCTCATCAGAGGTACCGCTTCTGACTACCTAATGGACACTCAAATTCATCGTGAGCTGTTTTTCTGACCCACGAGCTCTGGGCCATGTCGGATCCACCTGGGTAATTTCAACACTCGCTCGAGGATCAGGGCCCCAGAAAGACAGTGACTGCTCAGTGCTCGTGTTACCGAGACCAACCTGTACAGAAAAATCGCCCTTGCAGTGAACGCCTTGTCTTGCAGCGGGCACCACCATCTTGTCCCCAGACAGCTGGAATGGATACCTACCTGGTTGGTCTCAGGTGGACACTGTTCTTCTCTTCAGTGGCTCCAGGGCTTCGAATTGACTTCCTCAGAGCGTTCTCTGGTATGCTCGATCCGAAAATTTGGGATCGGTGGGCTCCTTATTAACTGCTAACGATTTCTGGTGGCCTGGTGACGACTTTGTCCATAAGACATGGTTGCAACCAGCCAACCCAGCACAACAAACCGCAACATGTCTCATATCCAGCTCAGGAGGCTGAGCGCAACCTCAAACACTACAATGTTCTGTGATGTCTCGAGACTTTAGGACCAGAACAAGAGATGACATCGGTCAAGCTTGCAGAACTCCGAGTTGCCCCAACAATTGATACATGGAGGGAGCAAGTAACTTCAAGCAAGCCGGGGAACAGATGGACGGAGGATCCTGTGGATGCCAGGCCTGAAGCTCCGATGAACCCTGTCCTAGTTTCTTGCAGGGTTCTCTTGTCATTATAAATCTGGACCCTTCTGCCACAGAGGCTGTTCCTGTCGCCTTGGCTGTCCTGGTCGTCGATCATTCTTTCACTGAGCGCCCAGATAATTAGTTTATCGCCGTTTACAGCACGCCTAGCCCATCCACGTCGCTTCGAAAGAAGCTCTTTGATAGAACGACTCCGCTAACCTGTGCCACCCATCGACCCGCTGCTATATCCGTCGACTGCTCGTACGACTGCCATTCCGTGGTTCAACTTGAGGGCAAATGCAACCAGCCGGCATCTGTCAAACAGTCAATTCCAAATGTGGAGTGTGCGCTTTCTTGCATTCAGTACTGAAAGTTGTAGGAACAGTAATCAAGCGGATGGCCCACGAACACAGTACAACTGGTACCTGCAGCAAAATACAACCTCAAAACAAGTGCGCGATCAAATAGTGGGTGGCCAAGTTTCATATACCCATATATGGCAGGGCCTCCAAAGCGATCATACCATGTTCAATTTCGCTCTTGATAATGGGGATGGCTGCTTTACTGGTCGATTACGTCGCTGCTAGGAACCTCCGTTGTGCCCCTATGATTGCTCGATGGTCTTTCTTGTTTATTCCTATCTCGACTTCTCTGTCTAGTGGCACCAAACTTATTCGATCATGACTCTTCCTACTCAAGTCTGGCGGGTATCAGTCCAGGGAGTGCCCGAGTCAATTTACCATGGCTCCATTGCCGCGCTTGAGGCCCCTGCAGTCTTAGTCTTGCAAGATGAAAGACCCCCGTCCCTGTCTATTCCCAGTCTGGATAAGGGCGACGATGGTGCCCCTGATAAACTCTGCTCAGGGGTTAATGAGATGAGCGACTTCATCTTCCAAACCAAGGGTCACTGCATCGTATAAAGTGCTTAAAGAATTGCTCAACAGTATGGACTTTCGTCCGGCTCACAGCCTAACCCATGTTCGCTCTATCATCGCTATGACGCTACTATCCAGATTCGACGCCAAGACTTAGCAAGACAGATATACTAGCATCTGAACTCGCCATAATGCCACTCCTCCTATTTCTTTCTATTGCGTATGCTCTATCTATACCTAGGTATCCGTACGGAACACATTTTCATGACCAGCAGCACTCCATTCTGCTCCTGGCCGTAAGGTAATTGAGTATTGCAGAAGCCATCATCCCAACATTAGCTCAAGAGCTTCGACAACAGCACACAAGTCCCCTATCCCCGGCGCACGACTCATGCATCGCACGCCCGGGTTTAGCTCGTGTCCAAGCTTGCATATAGACCTTCAGCCAAGCCCCGTTTGGGCTCCGTTTCTGCAGTGACCAAGTCAAAAGTAGGTATATACGGATAGTGTTACTGTTGGTTTGCGTATGTAACCCTTCAATACAACCAGCGAATTCACTTTCTACGAGATATATCATGGCTGGGCAAAGCTTGTATTTCGTTTTCTTGACGTTATCTTGATTTTATTTTCTGTCCATGCGTACGCACCTAGGGTCGTGCGTGACTCAGTAACCATAAACTTTCAGAAAGCAACGGACGAAGCAGCAGAACGCTAAATGATACCCATGCTTGGTTGATATCTTGTGAACAGATCGATACCCGAGTTTAGCTTTCGGTAATTAAAAGTAGCCGTTACGAATGCTATATTTTGTTGGACCATGACAATGTAGTCTAATTTTACCTTATCCTACTAGGTACCTCGTAGATGGACATACCCTATATGAAACCCACTCTCCCGGATGCCGACTACATGTCCAGTGTGTTGGGTTCTTAATAGTTAGGGTAACCATCAATTAGCAAACGAAGGGCAGATCTTACAAATTTTCGCTATCTAATACAGCCCAGGCCTTAGTGACAAATCAACAAGAACAACGGCGGTAAACGATGTAAAATTGCTCGAGGAGTTTGAGAGACAAAAAATTTCATAAGCTGAACACGTTACTATACCAATGCTCTTCTCTTCTCTTCTCTGACCATTACTTTGATAATGACCAACCATAGATGTGTCGAGATGTGGTCCTCGAATAGCCAAGGTGAGTGACGAATAACCAGTTAAATGATATGTTATGTCAAAGAATATTTAATTAATAGCAGGCATAAGGATCTTACGCCCTATTCAAATGTGTCTACCAGACAACTTCCTAGTATAGAAAGTGCTGACACGAGTCGAGGTCTGTGACAGCGTCAGTGTTAACCATGTCCAGTTCCTTGTCGAGAACAGATACTTGCTGCAGGCGTGAATTACTCTGCCTTTTTACTTCCCAATGACTAACTCAATCATGGGGCCGCGAGTTGAAAGAAACACGAGTTCTTCCGCCGGCTTCACCGTTTAACAGAAAGCACTGCTTAACCGCCGGGGCAAATATTTCAGAATATTCATTCACCTGATCATCTATGCCGCCATATCTACACCCGAAGCAAACCCCTCTGTATGATATAAAGTCAGTATTTTATCTAATCTTAACGTCAAAGCGTACCGCCGCCCAAGTTACATTAAGTTCTTTAATGAGTATTTGCCCAGTTCTTGAACCAATCTAATGCTTTAGGGTTGGCAACGCTCGCGTTGGTCTTGACATCCATCCCCGAAAGAATTTGTTTCACAGCAACTTCAATCCTGAGACAACGGTTAGCATCGTACTGGTTCTTAGTGTTGATAGAAAGAATAGTGTACTCACTTCTTTCCATTACTAGTCTTGGGCACGCCGCCGCCACACTCTTCGACCACGCCAGGGACATGTCGAGGACTTAATTCCGCTTTGATCTTGGCCTTGATTCGCGCACATAGGTCTTCGTTGAATTCCTTCCCGGGTACCATTACCACGAAGAGACACACGGTCTCGTCCGAGTCTGTCTCGCGTCGACGTCCGATACAGACGGCATCTTCGACTTCAGCAGCGAAGAAGCGTGTGAGAATGTTGTAGATCTCGGCGGAACCGAACCGCACGCCCGATGGCTTCAGCACACCGTCTGATCGCCCGAGCATGACGAGGCTACCGGTTTCAGGGTCGGGAATCTTGACAAAGTCACTGTGATGCCACACTGGACCTTTCACCCCGCAGATGTTCTCAAAACGCTCAAAGTAGGCTGACTTGTACTTGGCCTCGCCATTTGGACCAAAGAAGGTAAGTGGCTGGCACAGGAAGGGCTTGACACAGACGAGATCACCAGGCTCATCGGCCTGAATAGGCTCGCCTGTAACGGAGTCTACAGCACGGATAGCCATGCCGAGGCCAGCGCATTGAATTTCGCCCACGCGGACAGGGAGAAGTGGACAAGGAGCACCGAACAGGGAGATGATATCTGTTCCGCCGGTGATGGAGCCGAGGTTGACGTGCTTGGGAAAAGCTTCATAGACAAACTTGAAGGTAGATGGAGGAAGAGGCGAGGCGGTGGAGTAAATGGCTTGAAGTCGAGAAAGATCAATAGACTTGTCACGACTTGGGTAGATGCCGTTGGCTTCTAGAGCGACGAGGTAGGCAGCTGAAGTGCCAAAATGGGTGACTTTGAGATCAGACAGGAGGCGAGGAAGTGAGAGGTGAGCGTGAGGGCGGAAAGGAGAACCAGAGTAGACGATAACCGTAGCACCCACGGCTAGAGCTCCAATGCTCCAGTGCCACATCATCCAAGAAGTAGTAGTGTAGTAGAGCATCCGAGAGGATGAGTCGAGCGAGCAGTGGAGGAGATGCTCCTTCTTGTGCTGGAGAAGCGTACCAAGTGCCGTGTGGACAATGGCCTTGGGGAGGCCAGTGGTGCCACTGGAGTAGAGCACGTAGAGAGGGTGAGCTGGAGGAAGCTGCTCAAAATTCAGGGGCTCATCAGAGGCAGACTCGAGCAACTTGGCGTACTCAATGGCTGATACATCATGTTTCTCGAGTTCTTCAAGACCGAGCCCCCCAGAACTGATGTTGTTGATGACGACCACCGTCTCAAGCCCCTTATCCTTCAGAGCGCCTACAATCTCGGTCGTCTTTGCTACACTGGACCACTCCTTACCGTTGTAGACAGTGCCGTTATCAGCGAATAACACCTTGGGTGCAATCTGGTTGAGGCGGTCCAGCACGGCCGAGACGCCGTTGTCAGGGCTTATACCCGTCCAGATGGCGCCTATCGCTGCGGCAGCAAGCATGGCAACAAGCGCCTCAACGTGATTTGAGACGAAGCCCGCGACAACATCATTGGGTTTGAGACCTGTCGCGCGTAGGGCATCAGAGCAGCGGCGGACTGCCTCACGGAGCTCCGCCCACGATGTGGTTACCGTGGAATTCGGGAGCTCCGTGACGGTGATGACGGCCGGGGCCGTCGGGTCGGGACGTGGAGAGTTTGCGGGAAAGAGGAGGTTCTCGGCGAAGTTGAGCCGTGAGCCTGAGAAGAAGTCCGGCCGAGGATACATCGGCGCATTTTGAGGAAGAACCTGGGGATGTACTTAGGAACTGTCGAATCATGAAGCAGGAAGTGTTGATGATGTATAGCAGCCTCTCTCACTCGTCATTCATGACTTACATACCTGGTCAAAAGGCTTTGATGCTGTAACGCCAATAAAGTGCCAGACTTCTTCCCAGAATAATGCCACTTCGTCGACAGACCACTTGTAAAGTGCTGGATAACCGTCAAGACTTAGACCGTGTTTCTTATTGACATGCTCAAGAAACTTCCATATGTGAGTGGACGTTGGGTCTGAATGCCTCCAGAGGACATTCTCGTCTAGGGGAGGCGCCGCAGCGGACGGCGCAAGCTTGTCAATGGACATAACGGGCATCGAGACGTTGATTTGAAGAGACTGAGAAGTCAATTGGTCCCTTGAAAAGATGTCTGTTGGGGTTGTAGCCAAAAGGACGATCCTGAGGGGAAGGGCTATGGACAGAGTATAGCTTAACAACAGAGCAGGGAGATATGCAGAGCAGTAGAAGAACTGAATAGAGGGATTGAGCTATAGATGAATGTCACGGCAGGATTAAGAAATATTGTCAAATGTTGAGAGGTTTTGTATTCAACGGATTTGCTCTTCCGTCCTTGGAGAGGTAGTTCGGAAAGAAAGACTACCGGTATGGCCAACCGCTGAAAGCCGTCCTATCCCGTTCTCGGAGCGGCTTTCACCCCGCCATAGAGCACCCCCAGATGTGGCTGTGGTGGGGGAGGCTGATGCTGATTGCTGACCCTGCACACAGCTTCGGGCACGGATCGCTCACAGTACTATGCCCAGGACCCCGGCACGGGCCAGTACTGGGCTCAAGAATCTCATGGCGATTCAGCAGCCTTAGAGACATACATCACAACTGAATAACCACAAAGCATTTATAGCACCCTAATTGTTTGCCAGCACATTCCTGGGAATGTTTCGCCTTCTCTGTGTAGGTAGAGAATGCCAGTTTTCCTGCATTTGCTGCATCGATATTGTTTGCAGATATTTTTATGTGCTGCTTGTTCGCTCTTAAACCTGCAACAAGTCGTAAATGGCGGCCCGCAAGTATGTGTCTCCTTTCACTCGGCGGCATTCTTCTCTTGCACTGACTGATAGGGCATCTCAATTTCTCCCTCGGATCATAATAGTCGAGTGGAGGATGGTTATGCTCTCCTCTGGGACTAGCAATAGCCCAGAACTCATCTCTGTGCTTAATCGTAATCCTCCAGGGACCGAGATGGTGTTGGTGCTGACGAAGTGAAGACCTCAGCCATGAATTTCGCAGGCAAACATAGTATGTAGTCACCTTTGACATTTCGATTGTATGAGATGACCATTGAGGGCCTGGTCAGGAAAGGTGTAGCCGGTTGGTATGGTTGCTGTGCGTGTTTCCTTTCCTCCAGCGGATTACTGCATCGAATTTCCCTGCAATTAAAAGGAATCAGGCTAAGGCTTACTTGTCTTAGAGATAGCGGAAAGGTCCAGCACGTTATGTGCGCTTGCTAATATTCTTCTCGTCTGATACGCGCAGGGCACGTCCCAAGATACGATTGTTTCCATTCTAAAGCAAGAAAACATGTCGCAGCCAGTCACAGGTATAAGAAGATATTTATGCAAAGTAATTTTCTTACTAGAAGGGATTTGCTGCCCGCATGTATCCTAAGGTATACGGAGTACAGAGTGCGTCACGCATCCTCCACAAAGTCTAACCGACCGATGTCGGTGAAGGCACGTGACTATTTGCTCTCCCACTCTTTTTAGGTCATCACCACAATTTTACCAGATGCCAACACTCGCCAACCTCAGGCCTGGCAGATACGAACGCAGTCAGCACACCATGGCGTCTGGAAAGACACCTGCAGAAAACATGCTTTGGGGTGGACGCTTCACAGGTTGGCTTTTTCATGGAAGTTCAAGTCCACTGTACTGATCGTAAAATGACAGGCGGCCTCGATCCCCTTATGCTCAAATACAATGCGAGCATTCAGTACGACAAACTTCTGTATAAGGAGGACATCCTCGGAAGTATTGCGTTTGCACGCGCAAACGCCAAGTCTGGCATCATTACCGAAATCGAGTTCACCGAAATCGAGAGAGGCCTTCGGGAGGTTCAGAAGGAGTGGGAGGCTGATACCTTTGTTATTATGCCCAATGATGAAGATATTCACACTGCCAATGAGCGCCGACTTGGCGAGATCATTGGTAAGGACATTGCTGGCAAACTCCACACGGGTCGCAGTCGCAATGAGCAGGTCGTCTGCGACATGCGTCTTTGGCTTCGCAACCAGATCCAGGAGATTGAGAGCCACCTGGTTGCCTTCATTGAGGCCATTGTTGCCCGCGCTGAGTCCGAGGTGTAAGTCTGATTATCCTCTAAGTCTAGTAATCTTACTGACCTTAATAGCGGCATTGTTATGCCTGGATATACCCACCTCCAGCGTGCTATGCCGGTTACGTGGTCGCAGCATCTGTTACTGTATGGCTTTTCCTTCGCGAGCGATCTTGAGCGGCTGCGTGAGGTTTTAAAGCGTGTGAACAGGAGCCCACTTGGTTGTGGTGCTCTTGCTGGCAATGGCTTTAATATTGATCGTGATATGATGGCTGAGGAGCTGGGCTTTGCCGGCCTTGTATGGAACTCTATGCACGCTGTTGGCGAGAGAGATTTTGTTACTGAATTTCTGCAATGGGGTAGTATGTTCATGCAACATACTTCTCGATGGGCTGAGGATCTTATTCTTTACTGCTCAGCGGAGTTCTCTTTTATTTCTATTGCGGATGCTTACTCGACTGGAAGTTCTTTGATGCCCAACAAGCGGAATCCCGATGGATTGGAACTCTTGCGAGGAAAAGCTGGCCGAACATTTGGCCATATGGCTGGCCTTATGATGACCCAGAAGGGCTTACCCCAGGTGTATCAAAAGGATTTGCAAGAAAGCTGGGAACCTATGTTGGATCATGCGAAGACTATCTCTGATAGTCTTCAGATTGCAAAAGGTATTCTTGTTACTCTGACTATTCGGCCAGAGCGGATGAGGGCTGCCCTAGATCCATCTATGCTGGCTACTGATCTTGCTGATTATCTCGTACGGAAGGGTGTACCCTTTCGTGAGACGCACCACATCTCTGGGCGATGTGTTGCTGAGAGCGAGAAGCTAGGCATCCCGATGAACGAGCTCTCACTGGAGCAACTACAAGCTATTGATCGCCGGTTCGAGGAGGATGTTTCGCAAACTTTTGACTACGAGAGAAGCGTCGAGATGAGATCAGCCAAGGGTGGTACTAGCCGGGCCCGTGTTCTGGAGCAGGTCAACGTTCTTAAGGCTATACTTGCTTAGGGCGGTTTAACAACTGAGAGTCTTAAAGGATAATTTCTTTGGAATTTGACAGATTGTTAAAAACAGCCGGGCTACTTGGATTAGATTCGTAGCTATTGCAGCTGAGCTAGAGTCTATTTGGCTACAGCATAGAAATCTGTAAAAGCTTCCGGAAGGTAAAAAGCTAACCAGTAGGCCAAAAGTCAACCAGTCCAGTCACTAAGTGACTGGACTGCCTTCCACATCAGTATATAAGGAGCCCAGGCTGCCTCCAGCAGCTATAGTAAGTCTTCTGGGCCCGCAAGCCACTATATCCTTATAAAATCTTAATATTATTAGTTTCAAGGTAATCAGGTAGCTACTTAAAGCTAGAGCTGAGCGTCTAGCCTTTATATCTTAGCGCTGCGCATAGTTAGTTGCTAGTATAGAGTATCTTACTATATGTAAAGACCTTAGTATAGGGGAGGTTTAGGCGTAATAGCTTTATACGTGTATATATCAGAGCAAGGCGCCCAGCTTCTTTAAGAAGGCAACAGGATTAATTTAAGATACACGTAATCGCTCAGGTGCAGACGCTAAGCATTAGACACTAGCAATAAGAGACTTGAGGTGTTGCTAGCAGCCGGGCTCACCAAGCAAACTACCCCCGAGGCCCTCGAACCTCACCCGCCGCGGCTAGACGGATCCTGAATCATACGTATCGCATAAATATAATGCAACATAGTGTACACTCAAGACGGATTTGGCTGTGACGAGAGAGCGAGGTCGAGGTGATCAAAGGTGAGCATTACTGAGCAAGGGTATGTACGTAGGTTTGTATGTGGCTCATATCATGTCGGGAGCTTTGCGATACCTAATACACATGACTTTGCCTAAAGAGGAGAACTGAACGTTCTAAATTTAAAAATGCTGATTATTCAAATAATTATGACACAGGTTGTTACGATAGCTGAAGCAAAATCATGTTGTTTGGCATTTTGGCGAAATTAGACTAATTGGTTGCCTCGGCGGAGCTAAGCTAAGAGCTCGACATGCGATGTAGATCTTCCCTAGCCGCGTTGAACTCGAAGGATATTGAATGTTGCTGGAGTTGTCACTTTGACCTGGGACTCCCTCTGGGTTGTTACTGTTACACCAAGCAAGTTCGCTTGTATATCGCTGAAACTGACCCACGCGAGGCAGTATATGTAGGTATGTATAGAATTCGGGAACAATGGCACGGTACTTGGTGAAGCGATGCGATCCTCAAGTCCTTCAAACTGGACAAGGCTTAGCTAGGGACGATCCGGGGTGTCATGGGACGGCATGTTCACGGATCGCGTGCAGTGGCTGGGCTTTCCGGGATGAATTAGAGCTGGCGGTGGACTGTCGGTGGACTGTCGGTGTGCAAACGATATACTTCTACTGTATACTTTCGTTAACTGCAAGCGTCCGCCATGCAGTAGCACGTTGCGGGTAGATGGGTAAGTCACGGAATAAACACTTGATAAAATATTTCAGCAAGGATGAGGTGAGAGTGAGGTGACTTTCCCTTTGATCAATACTGGCAGAATGTTATTCCGTGGCTGCCGGCTCTGGCGGAGATTTCAAAGCTTAGACACGGCAAGCCCCTGGATGATGACATCTCACTTCTCTTGGCCAATGTGGTGAGAGAGAACAAGATCTATGTAATGGTGGTGAGCCGCGGCCCCTTACCATTCGCAAGCGAGAAAACTGGTGCGAGCCGAGCCCTTGATCGAAGAAAACCAGTGGCGCTCCTTTAAAGTCTTCCCGACGGTTCCCATTCGCGGCCGGAGAGCTCGGAAGCCAGGGGCCCGGAGTGCGAACGGAACGGAGCCATTGGATGTTTTCTTCTTCAATTGACAGGGGACTCAATCAAGGAAGGAGAGGGAAGTCCAATTGGCAAAGAGCCGTCAATCCTCACTTATCAATTCGGGTTGCAGCTTGCCAGCTTGCATACCTAGGCATGGTCAGCAATCTGCAGGCAATCAAGACATGGTTTCCAAGGACATGCGCCTTGTCTGACTGTTTGGGCCTTGGAAAAGGCAGTGCTGAAAAGCTCGAGTCCCTTGTCAATGCTGATGGACAGGGAATAGGAGCCAGAACGAGGCCCCTTGATTTCATCTCATCCCTGTGTCCGGTGCTCTCCGGCGTGTCGCGCGCGTGTGCGTGCGTTTCTCGTACATCGTACTTCGCGTAAGGTACGTGTGACACCGTAAGCAGCTCAGTCACATACATACATGTAGATAATGCAACTCTAAACCTGCCTTTGCTCTTGATTACGTTCCGTGGAGTAGCTTGTATCTCCGTAGCTTCGGCGGTTTACAACCCAAGATAGAGGTAGGTACCTAGTACATCTGGCCCCGCTGTTTCCGAGTAGGTAGGTAGGTAGGAGGTAGAAAACCTGGACTTTAAATGTTTTTAATGCAACGGCATCCCGCCTGACTCGGCTACTGGACGTTGCCTCGTGGTGTCATTCAGTGCCTTATCTACTTGCCATCTTCTCTCTTTTATTTCATTGTCACTCTTGTCGCTTGTTGCGTCGTCGTCTCGTCGCCATCTTGCAGAAGGACATTGGCTGAGTGATCGAGAGACAAAACAACTTGACCATCATCATCAACAGTTTTAAGTTTTTAGTACCCAAGCATCAGCATCAGCATCAGCATCAGCATCAGCATCAGCTTCCATCTGTCGGTCCCATCAGCACCGGATATTGCTGACCTGATCTGTCCGCCAATACCAAGTAGACGACGACTGGCCTTACTCGACTCAACCCGATTCGATTCGATTTGCGTCCTTGCGTTGCGGCCTGATCCATCGAATTCGATACCTGGAAACGGCAACGCTTTGTCTCAGTACCAGGAATTTGGAGCCAGCGAGCCATTTTGCTGTTGAGTGGTAATTGAGTAAGTCTATATTCATTTTGCAAAATTATTCTCTTTTCACCACTGCCTCGCCTCATCTCCAAGTCAATTATCGTCTATCAGTCCCTATCGGACGGTTTGCTGTCGGTGTTTTAAAGCTGCTGGGTCAAGCTGCGGCTGGCTCCGCTTACTTAGCTTAAAGGCCCACAGCTAATTTGCAGTCGGCGGATCTTTGCTTTCCCAGTTTGATTCGACGCCACCTCCTGCGCCCCTTGGACTACGCACACTACCTACTCTGCACTGCTCAACTCAACTCAAGTTTAAACTCAGTTGCTCTTATTCAAAACTCCTTCACCAACATCTCTTGTTTTCTGTATCCGTGCCATTGCTTGTCTTGCGGCTTGTTCTGGCCCTCGGTGCATTTATTCGCGCATCTTAGCTGCATTGCCCTGCACGCTTCCCGACAAGCTCCTTTTTGAGGATTATGCATTGCAGCAAATCTTGTCGAGTCCATTAGATTTCGCTTCAGCGCTGACACTCGCTCTTTGTTGACAGCTCTCAACCTTATCTCTACTGCATATATATCGGTGCCGCTCCCTCCGTCGCCTCTTTTGCGACCTGGCCTCACGCTCTCGCAACACCAACCAACGCACCTTCGCCAGGAGAGATGCCCCGTCGGCTGAACCCTTTCTCATCCTCATCCTCCATGTCTCAACCCGTTAAGCCGGGCGAGAGGCGCCCTTCTACCTCAAAGGGCAACCGCCTTACCAACTTCTTCTCTTCCAGCCCCAAGTCTACCGGGGCTCAACAGGCACTCGCCGCTGTGCAGCAGAACCAAGCGGTGACCACTGGCCTCTCGCCTTCTCCCGGCTTGCCGACTATCTCTCTGTCTACCGCTAGTCCTGGTGACCCCAACAGCCTAGATGCCTCGACCACCACTCTCTTTCAGCCTCAAACCGTCGAGGAGATTGACCGCCAGAAGCGTGCCGATGCCCAGTTCGGCCCCCTCCTACACCCAAGCCACCGATATACTAGCCAGTCTCACGGAGAGCCCCTTCAGGCCCCCATCGAGGATGAGCCTCCCTACTATTTCATTCTTACAACCTATATCAGCTACCTCATCTTGATTGTCGTTGGCCACATTCGCGATTTCTTCGGCAAGCGTTTCGGTAACCCTAAGCACTACCGCGCCCTGAAGGCCAATGACGGTTATGCCGCTCTCAACAATGACTTCGACAACTTTTATGTCAGGCGTCTCAAGATGCGCCTCGATGACTGCTTCGCTCGTCCCACCACTGGTGTTCCTGGACGATTCATCACCCTGATGGACCGCAAATCGGATGACTTCAACCGCACCTACCAACTCACTGGCACCTACACCGAGACCCTCAACATGAGCTCCTACAACTACCTTGGATTTGCGCAATCTGAAGGCCCCTGCGCCGATGCTGTTGAGGAGTGTGTGAAGCGATACGGCATCAGCTTCTGCAGCCCTCGCGGCGCTGCCGGTACTTCTGATCTTGCTCTTGAAGTCGAGCGCGAGGTTGCCGAATTCATTGGCAAGCCTGCTGCTATGGTATTCTCTATGGGCTACGTTACAAACTCCAGCTCTTTCCCCGCTATTGTCTCCAAGGGCTGTCTTATCATTTCCGACGAGCTCAACCACGCTTCTATCCGTGTTGGTGCCCGTCTTTCTGGTGCTGTCATTCAGTCATTCAAGCACAACGATATGGTCGACCTTGAGCGGGTTGTGCGTGAAGCGATTTCCCAGGGACAGCCTCGCACTCACCGTCCTTGGAAGAAGATTTTGGTCGTTGTCGAAGGTCTGTACTCAATGGAGGGTACCATGTGCGATCTTCCTGGAATTCTTGCCCTGAAGCACAAGTACAAGTTCTATCTGTTTGTCGACGAGGCTCATTCTGTTGGTGCTCTCGGTCCCCGCGGCCGTGGTGTGTGCGACTACTTCGGAATTGATCCTGCGGAAGTTGATATTCTCATGGGAACCCTGACGAAATCCTTCGGTGCAAACGGTGGCTATGTCGCAGCTGAGAAACACATCATTGACAAGCTCAAGAGCACCAACGCGGCTACACAATTCGGAGAGACCCCTGCTCCTTGCGTTCTGATGCAAATTCTGGCTTCTTTGAAACTCATCACGGGTGAACTGTGCCCTGGTCAAGGCGAGGAGCGTCTTCAGCGCATTGCTTTCAACTCCCGATACCTGCGCCTCGGACTCAAGCGCCTTGGTCTTATAGTTTACGGCCACGACGACTCTCCCATTATCCCTGTCCTGCTGTATCACCCGGCCAAGCTTCCCGCCTTCAGCCATGAGATGCTTCGACGCAAGATCTCGGTCGTCGTTGTCGGATATCCCGCGACTCCACTGATTAGCTCTCGTGCCCGATTCTGCGTCTCAGCTGCTCACAACAAGGAGGACCTGGATCGTCTGTTGGCAGCCTGTGATGAGGTTGGTGACATCCTGCAGATCAAGTATTCTACTGGCGTGGCTGGGGGATTGGACCATCTTCCCGAAGGCGTCGCCCCCGAGGATGAAGAAGAATGGAGGAGAGAGAACAGAATTCCTCTCCAGGCTCCTCGCTGGCGCCTGGAGGATGTTATCAAACACGGTGTTCAGGATTCAAAGATCCCCCTACGCTAATGTGTTGGCCACTTAATCGAATTATGTTTCTGGTGTTTGATACATCTTTAATATTCACCTGCCAGCTCGGAAACTGTCCCGAGTTGTGTTTCACGCATTTATATAGATTCTTCCTGTCAAAGGAACGCGACGCTGCACGACGTTTAATGGTCATGTTCTTGGTGGCTAGCCTTGGGTCTGTCGCGCTTTTCACCTAAACCTTTTTATTGGAGTGTTGTCTTTGGAACGGAACTGCGGAGTTGAAGGCGAGTCAAGGTAATGGGCCATATTGGGAAAGGGTATCACGAACGAAACTTGACGAACCTTGGTCGGGAGGTTTGGAATCACAAAGTATGGCATAGAGTAATTATTAACCGACACTGTATATAAGATGGAAGCAGCATAGCTCTGCTTCCACTAATAACGTAAATACCATGATTAAAGCAATGAATCTTTTTGAATCTCGCGTCGTGCCCTGATAACTTGGGCCCTGATATGGTATGTAGCATGTACTTTTTTTGTTGTTGTGGCTTTTCAGTGATTGATGTCGATTTATGCGGGAATGCTCGAAGTTCCGCACTCAAACGTAGATTGTTTCCCTAGAATACCTCTGGCTGTCCTGTTTCTCGATTCAATTACTGCCTCCATCACCCTGCCATCGACATGCTTCCCCTCATATCTCACTTGCCCGTGTTGAACGTCCAATGGTGTTTGAAGGAGAGACAAAGCGAGGTTAATTGAGTGGGCCAGGAGCTCAATACATTTCGAGGGTCGGCGTTTATAGTGACTGAGAGGCTTCAAATAAACGCCTGAGACTTTTCTTGACAGATGTTGTAGCCGGGTAAATCAGAAAGCATTTCTAGGGATAGATAACATCAAGTTTGGTTGTTTATTTACCGAATATTGTATGCAGAGATTATCCAATGACTGAGTGAAAGCTTATGATGGAGGGTTGGCTAAAGACATGGTTGGGCTATCTTAGCTACAGCGGCGGCAACGAAGCCCCATAATTTAGTGGACGAGGGCCCTGGCAGGGTTGAACAGGGGGATGCTGTCAGTGGATTGGGACGGGAGTCGAGGCGTACTCCCAGTGGAGGATCAGTTGCTCAGAGCCCCACAGACAAACGGAGCAAGTCGAGCCAGGTAAGAGGTACGTGATGATGCGCCTGAAATAATACCCAATCCAGGTACCGAGTACCTTATCAGAGGTGCTATTTTGCTTTCGCTTCTGATGGGAGTGGGTGGAGGCTATCCCAACTTGGGTAGGACCTCCTCTTCTCCTCCCACCCCCAAGCGCTTCCACGAGCACGAACAAGACCAGTCCAAGACAAGACCACGACCAAGACACAAACACCCCGTCATCATCATCACCAGCAACCCAACCCAACGCAACCGCTCTCTCTCTTGTCGTGTGGCTACTGTACCTTGCTTCTTTTTCCTTTCTTATCTTGTACTTGTTCTCCTCGAGGCGTCTCGTCGCTGCTGGCTTGGGTCTACTTATTCGCTTAGGGTCGGCTCGTTTTTTACCACCTTGATTGATTGACACTGCATTGCATTGCCTTTGCTCAGCCCATTCTATTCTCTTCCCTCTGTTCGTTCAACTTGATCCAATAGTCCTACAGACTGCGCCCACCTTACCGACCCGACGTCTTCGACCTCCTGAACCCTGCTTCTCTTTTATGACTTTCCGATCACGACTTGGATGAAAGACCTTACGCAGCAATCGATCAACCGTCCGACGCTCACCAACTTCGTTTCCTATCAATCGATCCGCTGGTGCCCGACCTAGCAACAGCGCATTTGCTTGCTGTTTTCGGCACCATCGTTATTACTATCGCCTGCACAATTATCGACTCCCAGTCACTTGCGCCCTATCCTCTATCGCCGTCAAAATGATGAGCTTCGACGGTGGTACAGCCTACGCCGAGTCCGATGCCGACGACGAATACGAGCGAAGCATGGGCGACCACTCACCCATCACCAACTCTGAGGCGTCTCCTATAGAATCCGAGCTGTCCACCTCTGCAGAACACACTCCTACTACCTACGGCCACCGCAGCAGCGCCGATCGCCTCCCAGAAACCATCATCACTGAGTGGACTGTCGACGAATGTGCTGATTTCATTGGCACCATTGGTCTTCAACAGTATGCCGACCGATTCATAGGTGCGTTTTCACACCAGTCCAGGGCATGGTTCCCTTTCCCGTCTATGGGAGGCCTTGTCGATACTGGGAGGTGAAGAGTAATCGCTAACGTTTGCTTGTTTACAGAAAACGAGATTGTAGGCGAGGCCCTGGTTGCGCTACAACATGATGATCTCAAGAGCATGGGCATTGCTAGTGTGGGACATCGCCTGACGATCCTAAAGAGCGTCTACGACGTGAAAAAGGCTCAAGATGTGCCCATTGAGAGCGATCACTACCTGCCGTTATGTAGGTTGCCTTTGAAACCCCTCAATGGACTGGCATGGTTCTAACCTTAATCTCTACAGCTGCCGACGCCGAAGCGCAATATGCCACTGCTACTATCAAGGACATTAAACATCTCGTCGAGCAGTTCCGTTTACGCGATGAACGCATGAACCTACTCGAACAGGATCTGCGACGAATGACAGAGGATTTTAGGCGATTGCGAGAGGACATGCTCCCCGCCTTGCGCCTGGTCAAGGATGCGCAGCAGCCCTTGCCCAACTTGAGCGGCAACAACCAGCAGTCTTATGGCTACGAGACTACTATATCGCCTCCCGCACCAACACCACCGCCAGGGTCAAGCCAGCCCGGAAGTTCTGTCAAGCGACAATATTCGACTCGCAAGATCCTCATCGGAGCAACGCCCAAGAATGCCTCACCCACCCAACCTACGCACGAGAGATCAATAGCCGAGACCGCATTGGATCCTGCAAATGCTGCGGAGCGGGCCGTCCTATCTTCTTCCCATCTTGCAGCCATGAACGGAGGCGGCCAGGGCGCATCCTCCCCTTCGTATCCCTCACCCAACATTCCCTCCCCGACCTCTCCTCAGACCCACATGTCCGCTACCACCCTCGCCTCTCGATCATACCGTAGTGACGCACCGACGCCCTCCACACGAACTACTTTTAACGACGACGGCCATGCCAATGCCACCTATACCTCCCGCGACAAGGCGCCCCAAGGACCACCCCGCCGACGAGAAACCCCCGTACCCGACACCCCCAGCCAAAGCAATGCTTCTGTCGAGATCTTCAAATCGTTCCGCGTCAGCATGGAGGACCCTTGCTACAAAGTCCTGCCTGCTGCGCTAAAGAAGTACCAGATCAACGCCCCTTGGGACCAGTATGCCCTCTACATCGTGTACGGAGACCAGGAGCGCTGCCTGGGTCTTGAAGAGAAGCCATTGATTCTGTTTAAGCAACTGGATAAAGAAGGCAAGAAACCCATGTTCATGCTACGCAAGACAACGACGGCACCATTAGACGGAGAACCAGGAAGCGCAGGATTAGGCAATACATCAAGAGGGGCGCCAACAGGTTATGATCCCCCAGGAGGAATCATCTAAGTTAGCTCTTGGTGGAGCCTGTTTGCGATTCGAGCGTGGAGGGTTGGACGGGCGCCTACCGAAACCGGGCTCATTGGAGTGGCCAACACAAGACGCACGCTGTACGTCAGATTTGGAAGCCCGGCACAATCGACTGCTACCAGTTTATTTGATGCTCAACTGAGTTTCGATTCGTTTCTTGGAAGTGGGACGGGCCAAGGCTCGACAGACAAGTCGAACTGTCGACATGACGTTTGGTGATGTTTGTTTCAGTGGGGTCGGCGTTTCTGAGCTCAGTTGGTGAACCTGAAACACTAACCATGAGCTATTATGGGGCAGAACGCTAGATGCTACCTTGACCTACCTGCCATGGCTGTCTTGAGCTGAAGCATATTATCAATTTGATTCGGCTATTCAAAGAAGAGGCGTGTTTGAAGAGCAGGGTTTAGAGATTGCCGGGCTGGGCGGCTCATGTTTCCGACTGGAGGGAGCTTATGGCGATATGTCCCTCAGATGGTTTCACTAGAAGCTACTTGCTTTTGTCAAAGGGATGCCTGTCAGTGATAAAGCTACTGGCGAGGCAGGGTGATGCCGTGAAGAAAGCGATCAAGCCACGGCATCCATGTGCAGCATTTTTTTTCATCAACTCATCATGGGGATATTGCGGGTTACGGCGTTTGAAAAGTCGACTAGGTGTTATTCTACAGCAAACGGCGGGGATGCCCATCATTGTTCTATTTTAGGACGAACGTTTTAATTCCAGCGCAGCCCAGAGTAGGGGGGTCGAGTCAGTGTCGCTGATAATCCTGAATGAGAAGAATAGGTTGGATTGGGTCAGATGTATGTATGTGTGTATGAAAGAGCCTTGCAGAGAGTCAGACACTGTGGGAGCTTGTGGGATATGCTAGCAGTTTTGGACATGATGTTGGCGGTCGTGAGAACAGACTCATGTGTAGGAAGTGTAGATACAGAGCCATGTTTAAAGGCTGAAAGTGATAGACAATGTGTCTTTATTATTATACAACCTGTTCCTGTCTAGTACCTTGCTAAAGATTGCTAGGACGCTGTCACTTCACACCCAGCCAGTATTCCAACTCACCTTTACTTCACCCGGAGTCAGTTCCTTATATCGTCGGTCTCTTGCTACCTCACGTACCACTGCCACCCATTCCCCATACCCTCCCGCCTACTCGACTCAAACTCCTCAAGAAACGCCACCACAGCCTCGAGCGGCACTCCCCTCCTCATTCCGGTATCCTCATCCCAGCTCGAATGCACGCCCACCAGGGCTCCCGTCCTCCGATCGAACAAACCTGCTCCGCTGTGTCCCCAGTAGGTCCAGCAGCTGTGCTTGAGAGCCCCAATCTCAACATTGTCCTGCGGATCTTGACCCTTTTCCAAGCCGCGGAACGTGCCCTCGCTGAGTATTAGCGTGTCGTAGTCCGTCTTTACGCCGCGACGCTCAGCCTCGAGATCTTCGGAGCCTGGATGGCCCACACATAGGAGCTTGGCGTTGAACTTGGGAGGGGCGGGCGCAATGCGGACGTAGGGGAATGGCCTGTTAGGGAACTCGGCCTGTTGGATGAGGAGGAGGGCGAGATCGCGGGCAGCATCCCAGGCTATTACCGTTGTTGAGATGAGTTTGCCGCTCGAGGATATCAGTGTTTGGGAGGGAGTGGCTGCGAGTTCTGCGGGCGTTTCGGCGACGCAGTGGGCGCAGGTGAGGATGACGCCATCGGGGGAGATGCAGACTGCGGTGCCGGCGTGGGACTGGGCAAAGACGAATGTTGCGTCTACTGGGTTGAGAAAGGTCTCTGGGTTGAGGGCGAGAGTGCGGAGGACGTCTTGGGGGAGAGGGACTGTGTTTGAGGCGAGCCAGGTGCGTTTTACGATGAGGGGGTCGTGCTGGCCTCTGAGAAGAGGACGGGAGAGGGACAGGGAGAGGGCTAATGGGAATGGGTCTATTGTGGGCTTATTGGAGGGTGGTTCTGGTGTGTGCTCTGATGTTGAAGGTGAGGCCGCTGGTGAGAGTTGTTGACGGGTTGAGCTGCGTGTTTGACGGGTTGAAACTGTGGGCGAAGACCCCGTTGAACCAGTGAATTAAGGCATGGCTATATGTATGGGGGTGTATGAGTTTAGAAGAGAGAGTGATGTTGGTGTTGATGATAGTAGTTGACTTATAAAGATGCTCGGCCCATGTAAGTCGATGGCGCCAAGACCAGACGGCTGCCTAACGGCGATATGATTTTAACGTCGAGATAGAAGTTTTAGACTATCGCTTATCTTTAGTCAACCATGAAATATCAAAGCCAATATTAAGGCAACCAGTAACCCATACCTTCACATAGACCTTGTCCATACACTGGCCACTCGCATTCTCCCTCATTGATTACCTGTAATAGCCTGCTTCTCCTTCCACTCATCAAATAATGTCCTGTAATCTTCTGGTCCATACGGCTCCGTCATCTCAGCAATTACACCATTCTTGCGGTAGAAGGACAGACCCATGTCTCTCAGGAGAAGATCCAGATACGGCACTCCATCAAACACAAAGTCGGGATACTTGTGCCCAAAGCCGCTTGGATATCGCCACTTGCAGAAGCGGCTGTGCAGCGCTGCGTCATGCTGAATGCGAGCCAGAGCGTCCGGCGAAGGATCGCGAGGCAAAGACGAGAGCTTGTCGTCGAAGTAGGCGTTGATCCAGAGAGATTGAACGTGCGCAGTATTCGAGGTTTGGAAAGTCATGACGATTCCGGCAAAGGCAATGTCTCGTGTCTTTAAGAACGGACCTGATGGCGGAGCGATGAAGTGATATAGCGTATACGGTGTCAGTGCCGTCGAGGGCGTGCTCGAAACACCCTTGTTCTCCAGCAGTGGTTCATACTTGGCGTTCTGAACCCTTTGCACTGGCTGATCCTTGAGACGGGGGAACTGCTCAAAGATCTCCTTGTCGACCTGATCCAAAAGCGGCTGAGGGGGAAACGACTCTGGACACGGGCTATGGGGAATGCCAATATCTTGGGCGATACCCTCAGGGAGGAACTGGATGGGCGTGACGTGCTTCCAACCTGTTGTGCAGCACAGCGCATCTGCATGCAAATTTGTGCCGTTGGACAAGTGCACCGTCTGCTTGGATAGGCCGTCGATATCAGCAATGTGCACCTTGACTGCACCCTCCTTGACAACGTCGAAAAAGTCCTTGTCGTAGTTGAGGATGGACAGGCTCGTGGCCACAAACATTGGCTCAGCCCAGGGCTTGAGCTTAGCTGTCTCTGGGTGAGTGTCGTACTGGTTGAGTCTAATGACATCGCCGCCGAGTATCTTCCAGAACAGATCAACGATAGCCCTTCCTATGAAAGTTCCATGATAAAAGTTGCGGGTCTTGACATAGCCGTCTGCGGCGCCCCAGCTACATGGACTGAACCATGTTAGGAAGCGTATATGAGCGAGCTTCTCGAGCCACTTCTTGAAGGGCGTGACATAGGGGGGAGACATCCACGCAGGACCATGTCCAGATTCTGGCAATATCAGTTATAAACGGCTCGAATAATATTCATAACGCTACTCACCTCGAATCACCCAGTTCACCTGAATTCCCTTGGTGGCACAATGGTACACAAAGTCCCAGGCGGACTTTGTACCACCAAAAACAGTTACAGATTTTACTGTTTCGAGGGTGCTCTCGTATTTAGGCAAGTCCTTTCCGTGAAAGATAGGTGCATTGAATTCTTCCTGGCCGTCGAAATGTGGGAGGAAGGCTTCCGAGGTGAGGCCCGTGGCAACAACAAGTCTCCTGGCCACCATCTTAATATTGGTGCCAGTCTTGATATCTCGCACCGTCAAGATCCAACCGCCGTCTTGTTGGTGTTCTGCCGTCTCGACCTTGTTCTCAAATCGAATCCTATCATATATGCCAAAGTGCTGGGCGTATGTATTGAGATATCTGTGCACCACCCTACCAGGAATATGCTGGCCCGGCTGCACACCGAACGTCTCCGAGTCCATGGGAAAGTCTGGATACTCGTAGGTGCCCAGCATATTGTTCGTCTTGAGACCATCATAGAGGCGGTGCTCTGCCCAGGTACCGCCGAGGGTAGTGACCGAGTCGAGTATGGCTAGTGATTCTTCTGGATGTAACTGATGGCGTGCCTTTGCGGCGGCCAAACCAGCCCAGCCTAGAGAGAGAGAGATATCTGAACTTGTGGTTTATTTGGTGATGAATTGACGAGGTTTTATGGGCAATTGTCACAGGGTAGGATCATGGTTCTTACCGGCTCCGATCACGACAAAGTCCAGGGCCTCCATTGTTAGATTCGGATATCAATGTCGGTCAGTGGAGTTTCTGTCAGTTTAATAGGAAAAGTCAGCTTTATAGTTCTCAGCTGCCGCTGCAGGGCTGTTTCCTGCTTGCGACAGACCCTTGTCCATGGTGACCCCTCAAGGACGGCATCTTGTTGCCGTCATGGTTGGTTACACGATTATATGTCTAAGTTTCAGAATGAGAAATGCTACAAGACCAAACCTGGACTTACTTACTCGAGATAAGGGTGCTTTCAACAACGACCTGGAATTCATAGCCAAGTGGTTGGTTTCACAAGCTTGAGTTGCTTGCTCACCGCAGGCAGCAACTTCCTTGCCAGCGCATCGACTGCGATTCACCGATACCTAAGTACCTTGGCACCACAATTCCCCTTCCTTACCACGATCGTCGTCGTCGTCGTCGTCTTCATAAACATGGGTTTCACAGCAGAAGCTATATTTTGGTGTATCCCAACTTTGGTCATCATCATTATTCGATTCTCCGCTCAGTTTACTACTTTCAGATGCAAGCTCGACGACCTCTTCATGGTGATTGTAGCGGTACACGGATCCCTTCTCATTCTTCGATATCCGGGTTATGTCTGACATACCCCATAGAGCGTCTACGTGTACCAGATTGTACTGGCATGTCAGGTTGAGGATCAGTAGCATGAGCTCGCCAACAACGACATGACGAACCGAGAAAGATTCGAACTTCTCCCAGGGAGCTACGAATACGAGAAACGAGTCGCAGGGTCCAAGGGACAGTTTCAAGGCTGGATATATTATGCGAGCCTGTTCTGGTCTCTCAAAGTCGCCCTCTGTATCTCCCTTCTACGCTCTACCAAGGGTGTATACACGAAGTTTGTCTGCCTGGGCTTTTTGGTTACGCTCTTGACCTTGACTGGCCTTCTTTCATTTCTTCTTATGGTCTATCAGCCAATCCAGAAGAACTGGCAAATCTATCCCAACCCTGGACGTGAGTCAAATATGTATACTTGTGGTACAATCCTGACTGATGATCGTCAGGTTTCTGCCAACCCACAACGTCCTTACTTCACCTCTTCCTCGCGACAGGCCTAAATGCTTTTAGCCATATTTACATAGTCTCTATCCCAGTGCCAATGATTTGGTCGGCAGAACGAGGCAGAAGAATTGGGCTGAGTCTCCTCTTTCTTGGTGGCATTGGCATGTCAGTGCTGGGAATTATTCGATGCGTTCTCCTGGTTCAGGTACGAGAGAATGATGTCGTTATGTCACTACAGCTAACATTCAATGGATAGGGTCATAGTTGCCTAAACGTTACCAGTCGGCGTTGGGCACTGCGAGAGATGTCTATCTCAGTAATAACTGCAAACCTGCATGAATTGTTCCCGTGAGCTTGAAGTTGATTGTGGGCAAGAAGTACACGAAGCTTACTTGCCATAGTTGGCCAAAAGATCGCGAAGAAGAAAAGAAAGGAGGAAAGGGCGAGCATGGAACGAAGCCGGGAAACCCCCATTGAGGGCGTATGATAAGGGAAGCGTGTGGTGTTTAAGGAGTGGTTTGATATTAGGGGTTTGCCAGGCTATCTATTTGAAACACTTTTAGAAGAACAGCTTATAAGAAGGAATAATACAGCGTTGCATAAATAGCAGTGTAAAACTAGAAGAGAAAAGAAAAGAAAAGAAAAGAGGTCCAAGTGAATGTGTGTCAGATCGGTTATATCGGGTCGCGTAATGCCCCAAATTAACTACACATTTAAGCTTATCTATGTTTAGGCGGTTAGCATTACCCGGCTGTACGGGCAGTGTACCTAGGCATTCAGCATAGGTAGATTTAGCCGGTGGAACAAGTGACTCGGTGCCTGAATTGCTTCTAGGTATGGTAGTGCCGTGCCTTGATCTGAAATGAAATCGCCCAGACTCAGGCCTGCTTTTCCACGAGTCATTTTCCAAGCCAGCAGAAGCCGCTCCCCACGCTGCCCGCAACCCGCAACGCAATCCGCAGCCTTATCAGCCACCCCGCGGTTTCTAGCTGCGGGGGAAGCGCAACAACACCGGCCGAGCCAGCTAACGGGCGCCGGGAGCCCGCTCTTGGCGCTTTGGAGGATGCAGTACGGAGTAGGGAACAGCGGGATTAAACTTTGACTAATAGGGTATTCGGAAGGTGAGCTTGGTACTGCAGGTTACTGCTGATGACAATTGTTCTCCTAGTTTCAAGTTGTGAGAACAGATTCAGTGATCAGACGTTGGTACAAGCATAAGTTCGTGGTTATCGTTAGTGACGAATGATATCAAACGGGCATATAGTACCTCATTAATCTGCGATTATTGCGTCTGAGCGTCGAGCTGCGGGAGGAACTTAGGTAGGTAGACAGGCCTGACAGGCAAGGGAGAGTCTCGGAGAGAGACAAGAGGCTTAAAACTCAAACGGAAGGTGTACCCCAGATGTGATGCCATGGAATGGGGTCATTCCCTGCATGATTTTGGGGAAGGAACGAAGGAGGGGGCCCCGGGGCCCGGGACCCTTGTCAAATGGACCGCTTGAGCGTTTTGGCGGCTCTTGCTCTTCCACTTCCACTTCCACTTCCACTTCCACTTCACTTCTTCAACCCAACCTCCAACGTCTCCATTATTCTTTCTTCAACCTCTTGGTTTTCTGTTGTCTTCAAACTTTCCTATCCATAAAGTCCCTGGAGAGCACACTATCTCATTCCTGACAAAGCTTTCGCCTTGGCTGATCAAGGTAACACGTTGAAAAGCTCACTCTCTTGGCATCCACCCTTCCCAACTTGCCGCGTCACGCCGGGTTATCCAGTGGTGTTTCGGTATACATGTTTGAGGATACGAGCCAAAAACCTTTATAATCGCCGTTAGTCCCTCTGGATTGGACCGTATCCCGCCGTTTCGCACCTCTTCTATTTGACTTTTCGGAGACAAGCGAAGACTGTCCCTTGTCGATCCCCCAAAACCGTCAACCTCCGCTGCCTCCGTTGCCTCCGCTCCGGTCTTTCGGATCATCCGGACGGGCAGGTCCATTATTCTCTCAAGTTTCACAAACTGCTCCTGGCTCTTACCACCGATCAAACTTAACAAAGGAATTCCTGAGCTTCTCGTTCGCCTGCTCGTTTTTGAAGCTCACCTGGCGGCCCTGTGCTTGCCACTTACCGGTTTCAGCGTCATGCCTATCTCAACATCATGGCTTCTTGTTCCCCGCGGCGACGATGACAGCTCAACGACAACCATTTCAGGAACCACTATCGTACCCTCAGGCTCATTTGCAGATGACCTATTCCGCGATAAGTTCATGGGCATCGCCAGGGGCGGTTCAAATGGGGAAAAGATCATGCGGGGCTTTCTGATCGGCCTGGCAATTGGCCTGGTTGTCGCATGCTTTGTTTGTTGCTGGTATCCATGTTGCCGGCCAAGGCTACAGAGCCGTCGCCGAAGAACACGGGCACGCAGAGGACCTCCTGTAACCGACGAGGAGGAGAATGCGACAAATCGCGCGCCTCCTGCATAGCACGACTGACAAGTCTGAGCGGCTCTGATTGACGGCCGTTGCACCCGAAGATTGACTCGATACCCAAGGTCGCTTTGGACAACAGAAACATGTGGCAGCACCGGTCATGATTTGAAAGTATGAATTGTGGGCATGAGCGCATACGAGCAGATGCGATGAACGACACCGGCCTTGAGCGTTTCAAACCTTCTACCTGTGCGCAAAAATACCATTGGGCACGGATCACATCACATCACAACCAAGCCTGGCTATCGGGCCTCTTTTCAAAGCCAGCAATGACCTTGCGCTCCTAGCAAGGGGCTCGAATGTTGTTATCGTGTTTGCCCATGGCCATCATGTGCACAAGGCTTGGAGGGTATGTATTATGAAGAATAAGAGGGCACGAATAAGCTCTTATCTGAGACGGGTCATGGTATAAAACATGGAAAGGCGTAATGGAATGGACATAGCATTGCATTGGATACACGGCGTTAACGGCGGGATATGCATTTGGTTCTGGGGTTCAAAGTCTCGACGTTCGAGATATGGGCTCTGCGGGCATTGCTGTAGAGATATATCACGATGATATCTGTTCTACTACCTACTATAGACAGAAAGATGAATAGCAAATAGCAAATAACTCGCATGATGTAGCCGTTGCTACCCAACATGGGCAAAAGGTGGAAATGCCTCAGTCGAGCTGACGCACATGGTGAGGCTCAAAGCGACTGTTTGTCATTGGACGCGCGTTGACAAGGCGATGGGCAAGTAAGTCTATTTGTTTTTTCGTACCACTCATTCGCTCATTCGTGGATTGGCCAACCAAGAGCAGATCGATTTGAGGCTTTCCCTCGGACTGTTACAAATTGCGACCTGATCGAGTTGAAGACAAGAATAGCAGCGAATGGCGAGACTAATAATACTGTAAAAGATTGTGCACAGCCGCTCTTGGCAGACTGCTGTGGCGTAGTTTCTGCCATCGGCCACTTTAGGCAAGTGTTTGTAGAACAAATACCGATCTTTAGGTAATGAATAATGCTTAGAAAGTACTAATTAAAAGTCAAGATTGCCAAGCTGTTACTCGTCATTCTACATTCCCGCCTTGTCTCTTGAATGGTTGGTTGGCTCTTTTCGTCACTGACTCCTTCCAAGATAGCATCCCATCTGCAAGCTCATCCTTGTGACCTTTTCGTAGGTAGGTAGGTAGGTAGTCAGCCCCGCCTCCTGCCCGTCTCAGCCTGCCGCGCAATTGTCTCTGTTAGGCTTTTTCCTTTTCCTTTCAACTACTATTAATATCTGCGACTCTGGCTTCTTACCGACATCGCCTGCGACATAATTCCAGCAGATTCTGTTCTCTAGACTGTATATACGCGTGTGTTGCTAGTCAAGGCCACTACGTCATCATACGACCTGACCTAGCTCTGTACGATCGCAATCGCATCAGGTTCCATAGCGACTCGGTCGACAAGATGCTCGACGAAAACCTCCCAACATATCGCTTCAAGCCCTCTTCAGAGGATCCGCTCAACAGCATCCTCTACTTCACACACAATGGGTCAGATCCTACGCCCGAGTACCTCGTCAAGCGACCATCTCCCGCCGATGCCTCTGGCCTCTATGCGACCGGCCTGTTCGACTCTCAAAACACTTCGGTGATTTACGCTGAAGTAGGCCTCAAGCCCGACTGGGTATTGCCCACCTTGTCCGCCGCCGAGATTCGCGCGCAAAATGGTAATCCGCCGCCAAAGACTCCGACCACCCCCGACAACTTTGCCGTTGCACTGTATAATCCGGATCAAACCATTGCCGTCAAGCAGCACCCGGGAAGCTGGGGGAAGAGCGATGTCTGGGAGTTTGAAATTCCCGAGAGGTCCTTTAAACTACCCAGTGCGAGTCAGGTCGACCAAGAGGACCGTCCGTCCATCACCGAGTTGGTTCCCAAAGTTGTCTTTCGCTGGAAGCGCGATGGCCGCCTGAGCAAGGACATGACATGCTATATGACTGGCAGGAACGTGGGCGGAAAGAAGAGCAAGGAGCCTGATATTACCGTGGCCTTCTTCCGGGCTAAGAACGACTCGACTTTGACCATCTACGAACCTAACATGGCGCGTGTTGAGGTCGAGGACCGGAGAGGTCTTGAGATAACTCTTCTCATGAGCGCCGAGGCCATCAAAGACCTCTACTTGATTCCCCATCATGACCCATTCAACCTCGCTGTTTCGTCTAACGGTCGACGCCGTCAGAACTCTCGGCCGGTAGCCAGCTCTTCTACCGGTCCAGCAATGTCAGGCGCTATTCATAACAATCGATCATCGTCTCCTCCAGCACAAGCGCATACTGCACAGCCGTCGAACAACAACACCCAACGCCAAGCCGAGGTTGAAGCTGAAACACGACGGCTTCAGGCCATGGTAGCGGAGGAAGAACGCAAGAAGCGCGAGCGCGAGCAACGGGAGGAAGAGGAGCGCACAAGGATTCAGAAGATGCTCGAACAAGAAGAACAGGAACGGAGGAGGCGAGATGCCGAGGTTGATAAGGAGACGGAACGCCTGCGTCGAGAGTATGGAATGGCTGGTCAGGATTTCGAAAACCCAACGAGTCCAGGTCAACCATCACCGCCATTGCCTCCACGACCTCAATTTTCCTCGGGTGCATTTGCCTCAGGCGCGTTGAATGTTCCTTCGTCCAATCTACCTCCCAGACCCAACAGCGTTGGCCCGACGCCAAATTCTCCCCCCCAGCCTCATTTCTCTCCGCCGCCCTCTCAACCAGGCCCTAGTGCAAATGGCAAGAAACGCCACGGTCTGGGTGGCCTATTGCAAGGAGCGGCTCCCTACGCAGGACCTGCAGCGGCAAGTGTGAGCGGTTTCTTCAGCAGCCGAAAGGACGAGGATAAGCGCAAAAAGGTCCAGAAGAAGCGGAGTGTGCATTTCTAAAGCGTGGGCTACTGTCAGGTTTTGAAGTTTTGTATATTTTGATGCGGTTGGTGTTTGAACAGGTTACTGGAACACTACAAGGAGGATATACCATAGATATTAGGGAACAGCGCTGGGAACGAAAACGACTGTCTTGAATTTATGTTGCATCGACTTATTAAGGGGCTATTCTGTAAAACATGATGTTGCAGTGTAACTATGAGCTCAATGTAGGTCTGCATATGCCCATGTCTGTTACGCCTAGACATTTCGTATTCAACAACTCGACCGTATCCTATTCATACTGATAACACTGATCAAGTTGTGTTACTTGAATAGATATGTATCAGTTGTTCGAAGGATATCTGCATTGCTTTGTCTTGAAGTGGTCTGAAAGCCGTGTATTTCGCCGAGTCGATTGGTGGTATCATGGCCTTTTAAAGGACTTTACCGGGAGGACTTTCTCATCAACTCGGGGGCGATTCTCGACTAAAAACTGTTGATTCTGGACGGGCTTGATGCTGCGTAGTTGGATGGATATAAGTGTTGGACGCTTGGGTAGCGCAGCTGGGCGTATGTAGGCAAGGTCACCGGAGAACATGTTGATTTCGAGGATGGTCTCTTTGGTGCGAAAGAAGGGAAAGATAGAGATGAGAGAGATGAGAGAGATGTAGATGAAAGAAGCAGTCGTTGGGGACGGGAAAAGAGACGACTGACTTGAGTGCTTGGCCCATCTATTGTGGACTGCTTTTGGTGATGCCCCAATAAACTTGGACCACCAGACATCCAAGATACGGTATCTTCTCCCTCAGGCCGAACCAAAGATCTATACCTAGCCCGATTAAACAGACATAGACTGTGCAACCATCACACATAGCGCCCGCGGGTTGCCATTTTGCTTCCGGATGGCGCTGTATCGTTGCACCCGCCCGGGTCGCCTATTCATTCATTCCACGATTGAATAGATTTCTATTTCAGTTGCAGAATGTCCTGGCGCGCTTATACTGATCCCTAGTTGGCTATAGAACCAAACATCTTCATCTCCAACTAGCAAGCCCCTGTCGATCATGAACCCACTTTAGGACGCTGCGAGCTGCATTCGCTTGGGCGTCAAGAGCCTCTGTCAGATAGATCCCTTGTGCTAATTGGCAATGGCCCCTTCAGCACAGGCAATATAGCGACAAGATAAGCCGTCACCGTATTCTGAAGCAACGAAGCCGTCATGTTAGGGACGGGCCAGTCCAAGCGCGTCCATTTTGGTGCACGTCACTACCGTTTTAGAAGGAATTAATCAATCGGAGAAACAGCCTAGTCCAAGCCCAGGGTCCTTTTCTTCTCCGTGGTAGATATTCAACCATCAATGCCGTTGTAGAACATGGCCCGGTTGACGGTGAGTAACCAGGATCTCGTCCCACAAACAAGATGCCGTAGCTACCGTCGAATGCCTTTAAATACAAGACAAACGCAGGCCCGTTTCCGTCCTGGGCGATGGGAAGAGACTCTACAACACCAAGTGTCAAGTCAAGATGCGCTTCTCATCAGTCTCGACAGCTCTCCTGGGCCTCGTTAACTCCGTCAACGCCCTGGGTGGTATTACTCCTGGCGATAAACTCTTCCGGACGGCAGAACGCCATGGCCTCACTGTTTTCAAGCACGCTGCAACCAACTCGCAGCTTGAATATGTGACCAACTCGGGAATCTGCGAGACAACACCTGGTGTTGATCAACACTCGGGATACCTGTCTGTCGGTATGTAGCAGGCCCCGTCTCAGATATCAGCGCCATGCCCTAACAATGACTTCAGGCAAAAACCATAGCATGTGGTTCTGGTTCTTCGAAGCCCGGAACGACCCCGACAATGCTCCTCTTGCCGTCTGGCTCAACGGCGGTCCTGGATGCTCCTCCATGATCGGCCTCTTCACAGAACACGGGCCATGCCACTTTGTCGACAATAACACCGAGCCAACTCTGAACCCTCACTCCTGGAATGAATACGCCAACATGCTCTATATCGACCAGCCCATCGGCTCTGGCTTCAGCGTCGGAACCGAAGATGTCAACTCGACAGCCCAAGCGGCCCCGTATATCTGGAAGTTCATGCAGGTCTTTTTAGACCGATTCCCCAAATACAAGTCGCGCGAATTCGGCCTCTTCACGCAGTCATACGGCGGGCACTACGGCCCCGAGTTTGCCAGCTACTTTCTCGAGCAGAACGACCGCATCGACAAAGGCGATGTTGAGGGTCACAAAATCGATATGGTAGCACTGGGCATCAACAACGGCTGGATCGATCCACGAAGGCAGTTCAAGTCTTACGCAACGTATGCGAACCGCAACCCCTACAAGCAGATCCTCACCGACAAGCTCCTAGAGAACCTCATCGACTATTACGAAGAGTACTGCGTGCCTCCCATGGCCAATTGTACCGAGCTTGTGGGCCAGGACGAGGCATGCGCCAAGGCCAACGACGCATGCAATACGCAGATGTACGTCAATCTCGTGATCGCGAGCAAAACCGACTTCAACGTCTACGATGTGCGCATCGGTAGGGACGACGTTGATCCGCCCGAGACGTTCCTCAAATACATCACACGGGCCGAGGTTATGGATGCGATTGGGGCGAGGACCCGGTTTGCCGAGTGCAGTGATACTGTGTATGCAAACATGGAGACGACGGGTGACGGTGAGATTCCTCGTATTAAGAAAACTAACGAGGAGAGCTGACATGAGTACAGGTGCGCGCTCGTATGTCGGGCCGTTGGCCGAAGTTGTGAAGCGTGGTATCAATACGCTTATCTGGGCTGGAGATACTGGTGAGTTTGCAGCCTGTGACACAGTTCAGAGCAAACTGCTGACCGTACAATCATCCAGACTGGATATGTAACTGGGAGGGTGTCCTCTGGGCAACTTATGCGCTTGAATGGCCGGGCCAGGACGAGTTTGTAAAGGCGCCATTCAGCAACTACACAGTAGATGGCAAAGTTCATGGCCGATACAAGGTCGTAGACAACTTGTCCTTCTTGAAGGTCTTCGAAGCTGGGCATTCGGTGCCGTACTATCGTGAGTCCACTCCCCTGAACACCTTCGGGATTGTCCACTGACAACAGAGTAGAGCCAGAAACCGCGTTGCAAGTGTTCAAGCAGATGATGCAGAAGAAGCCGATCAAGCCCACCTAGTGTGGCCTTATCTGCACGAGTGGTTGCATTCAAGGCGTTTGGGTTAAAAGGGATTATAGAGCCGCTCGAGGGAGGGCGGTATTTGTAATGTGAAATCGGTAACATGATCTTGGTATTCTCGATGGTGGCTTGAATATGTATAGCCAGGATATGACCTGCAACTGTATTGAGTGTAGATGTTTTGTCTTATCCTTGTAGATTATCGTTTATCTCCAGGCAGGTAGACAGAGACAAAGATCATGATGCATCCCGGCCCAAAGAGCTACTGCGTTTGAACTTGTCTTGTCTGATCACTGTGTCTTGAACTTTTCAAGACGTAGGTCATTGATGACCATGTATCGGCTCAGGGTGATCCAGCCGTAACGGAACCAAACCATTTGGCTCTTGTGCGCTTGCGTCATGGCGCGCCAGGCAGCTCCGTATCCGTGGTCACCAACAAGCTGGTTCATAAAGACCAGACTGTCTGGACTTGGCTTATCTTTGTTCTTGACACCGATCCACGAGAGAAGTGTAGCAAAGACGTCCATAAACGCAGCGTATTTGCGCACGATGCCTAGGCTGGTGAGAGTGTATAGACTAACGGGGCTCGGCCACTCTGACTCGGCAGTGAGAGCCTGGACGAAGGAACGGGCGCCGAGGTACAGAGAGATATGATTCGGATGCGATGAAACACCGTGGCTGTCAAAGGTGATGAGGATATCGATATTGGCCGTAGGCTGCACGTTATTTTTGCGCTCGTCGGCGAACTTGGGGGAAAAGGCGCCTCCAAGGAGACGGGCAATCATGTTCTTGTCCCACATTCTTGTCATGGAGTCGGGGAAGTCGGTCCTGTAGAGCGAAACGACGTGTTAGCTTTGTCGGTATTGCTCCAACTCTTCCCGGGACTGGACATACGGGTTATCTATCACAAACACATCATCCTCTTCGCGCAGCCCAAGCGACAGGGCGCTTTTGACCAGTTCCTTCTTGCGAACGTCTCCTAGTCCATCGGCGTTGCCTATAAAGCGCCAAAGAGCAAAATCGTCAGCCCAAACCTGTCCCAACTTTTGTACAGTCGCATGACCCATGATAAAGGGTGGATCGTTTTTGGCGGCTCATACCAGTGCTCAGACACAATATCTTGACATGATTTCCGTTCTCGGGTCGTGTGAGGGCCAGGACGGTCGGAGAGAAGAACATGGCTTCATCGTCGGGATGCGCAATCAGGAGGCAGATGCGCTTGTTTCTTATGGCTGGGAAGCGCGATGGGGCGCTGCCGGCGATGAGCATATATATGCTCGGAAGCGCAACCGCGAGGATTGCGAGAATATGGAGGACGTCCATGATTTGGGTCGGTTCGAGGTCCAGGAGGTGATGTAAAATAAGGATGCGATTTCCCTTGAAGCTGGCGCTGGCCTAGGTAGGTAGCTTGTGGTGGAGGGGAAAGAGCCCCTGCAAGGTTCACCGCCCGCCCTAGGTGCAGGCTAAGCTGAAGCTCCCCGCACTAAGCCCATTGAGGTAACCTGTTGACGTTGTCAATTTGGAGAGCTTCATCTCACAACGACACCTCAATTCAACTCACTCTCACCCAAACCATGGCCCGTCAACGCAAAGAAAAGTCCGCAAAGGACATCAAACTCAAGCAGCCCGATCGCTCCGGCCCCAACAAAGAAACCCTCGTCGACTTCGCAAAGGACCACGACCTTTTTGAACAGGCTGATCGTCGCCAACGCGAGCTCGACGGCCACGAACCTGTCCTGTCGCCCGGCACAGAGCGTGTGCTTGAGACGATGCTATGGACTGTAGTTATCGCCACTCTTCACTTTACGTTTGATGTGCTCGTGCAGCGACAGTATGCCATGGACGTTGACTGGCTTGAAATCATCAAAAGGACTTTCATAGCTTGGCTCTGTAAGTCCCAGCTCACGTTGTCTTGAACCAAAGCATGTTACTGATATCCATGGCGTCTAGTATTTGTCGTTCTCTTTTACGTGCTTCACCCACATTACTCCACCAAGACCTTCATTCCCTTTGTTCCTAAACAACACCAAGAGACTCTTCGGCAAGCCATCTTCTTCGTCATGAGCACTTCGGCAGGATGCTACCTCATCCATATCAGCAACAGGTACAGCTATATAGCCGTTCTGAAGCAAGCCCCGCCCGTGGGCTGCTTATGGGTCTGGGCTGTTGTCGAAATGGACATCCTCTGGGCCTTTCCTAGTCTATGCATTGCTGTCGCATACGCTTACAAGAATGGATATGGCTTCACATAGATACGGCATTTCATTGCTCGGGTTTCCTGGCTAACACTGACTCCTCCGGATTGGCTACCGTTGCTGAAACATCGAGATCAAATACTTCAGTCGATTCAGTGTCCCTGGTTCCGAGATCCGTAAACGTCCCAGCTCTTGAGAGATCAGAATGATCATGATGGGTTAAGCGGCTCACCAGATGTTCTAACCGGTGAATCCGATCCCTCTGGCTATCAATTAGGGACTCAACCTTGCGTGAGCTCTCATCCATTTTCATCTCGCGCCATTTCGTCCTCGACTCCAGGTCCCGAAGTCGAGATGAGATCATGCTCATTTGCATAAATTGCACTCTCGCCGTCAACCCTTCTCGCTGCCTCACAAGCTCCAATGCCTTTGTCCGCACCGGTAGCCATGCCATTGCCACCGTGGTACGGCCGCTCCAACGTCGCGGCACAAGCGTCCATCTCTCATCCTCATCACCAATGCTCGCCTTGGCCTCCGTCTCCGCCACGAGGTCAAGCAACCGTTGTTCGAGATTCAGCAGGTCGTCCATAACAAAGTTATGCATCTGATACTCGGGCTGGTTAGCATGAAAACCTTCATGCTGGGCGTTGATAGCAGCTACAAGATCTGCCAGCCATGTGGACTCGGTCTTGTACCATGACAAAGACGTCTTGACGCGGAAGTACTCGTCATCGCTATTCCGTAGATATGTGAGACGGGCGTAGACGGCTGCAGCAATGGCAACGACAAAGGTCAAGATGCCCGCGATGTTGGCGCTTATTGAGAGGGGCGAGTCTCGCTGGCCATCACCGGAATCCATTGAGTCCTAATAAATCGCAAATAGTCGCTGAAGATGCCGGTAGTTGATTATCAGGGAAAAGACAATATTATAAAAATCATCTTTTGAACCAATCCACCAATAACTGGCAACTTGAGTTGAGATTAGACCAAGACAAAAGGCGCAGTGAGCTGAACCTCCTGAATGGTCTTATGTCAACGCACGTGATATCGCACGTGCTTGTATCATATCTTTCTCATGCTTTGGAGACTCAGATAGACGACAGACTAACAGTTGGATTAGGAGTTTCAGTTAACATATATCTAGATATATCACGTTATGCATATCATGTTGTAGAACACATATGTGCCATCTTTAGTCAATTCATTTTAGTCCGACCGAACTACTCAATATAAAATGTATTAAGGTATGAGCACAAGTATCTCCTGATCTAGACAGTTTGAAATAAATACGTGACGTGATTCCATATACGCTATGTAATGCATAACCATTATCTTTCCGTATTCTTCATCGCCGCATTATGCTGGATATCGCCATCTATAGTGAAAATGCAAATAAACCCGCTCTAGAATGTACACCCCCTATCTGGCACTCCTTCCCCTGCCAGGCCTCGTCGAATCGGCAAACGTGATGCCTCGACGCTCTGGCGGGACCCTCTCACCACCCTCGTCGTCGCTATCGTCGGCATGGCTTGCGCCGCCAACGCCTAGGGCGGCTTCTCTTCGTCGTCTCTCAGCGGGTGTCTCGCCTGTCTCTCCCTCTCCTTCCTCCTCTTGGTTTGAAAGAACTGCCAGACGCCGTTTGCGCTCGACAGCTGTCTCACCTTGCTCTTCAGACGGCTTGGATGCACTCGATGCGCGGCGAACGGGGGCTGAAGAGCTAGCAATCTTGTTCTCGCTCTCGGATCTTCCAGGAGCGTGGTACTCGGCAGCCTTTGCGGCCTTGACGGCTATTTCAGGCGGGAGATCTTGCTTAGCAACCTTCTTGACGGCTTGTGGGGCAGACGACTGCTCCACGACCTCCTTTCTTGTTCGTGAATCTAGCTTTTGCACTTCACGGATGAAGTCTTCCTTGGTCATGCGCTGGCCGACACCACCAATTGTGAAACGAATAGCCTTATCATCCGCGGCTTGATCGTCCCCATCAGTCTTCTTCTTAGCTTGTTCACTTGCGGCACTGCCTCCAAATCTACCTCCGAAATGGGCCCAACCAGACTTGGCAGGAGTTTTCTCGCCGGGTTGAGCGCTGGAACTAGCTCCTGAGTTCTCATCTTTGGTTGTGGGTAATTCATAGGTCTTGACGACTTCACCGTCCTCGTCCTCGACAATAATCTGCGGTCCATTAGTTGCCTATAATTTTCACTCATCAAAGGGTTCACACATACCGTATTTCCGAACTGGTAGGCTCTGGCAGGCTCATGTCTTCGTTCTTTGCCCTTCTCTTTGCGCTTCTCCATCTCAACGTGATAGACCTCGCCCATCCTCTTCTTGAAGCCGGAGACAGTCCACAACTTGTCATGGCCTGGTTTGATAGTTGTAATTGGCACATGGGTCGCGTCCTGTTTGTGCCCGGGTGTCTGCTCAACGTCAAGTACATCACCTTCTGCATTTTCAAACACCAATTCGTCGCCCTCTTCGAAAATCTCAACAGGCCGCGGGGGAGTTTTCTGGCCATTGCTACCAGCGGGGCTTTTACCTGGCTGTCCAATATGACCGGTTTCCTTCTCTTTAGAACTATCCTCTGCAGCCAAAGTCGAGTCGGTGTTGTCTTGCGAGGGCGGCTCCTCCTGTTCGGGCTGTTCGGTGGGGGACATAGGGGTAGATGATTGGCGCTGGGGAAAGATTGCAGACTGAGAAATGGGACCTCCGGGACCAAGATTGTCGTCCCAGGTCTTGTTCTTGCGTTTCCGTGATACAACTGATGACGAGCGACTTCCACCAGCTTGGTCTCGTTGTCTGCGCAAGAGATGGTTGTAAGGGCCGGAAGGAGGTGCCAAGGTATCGGGAGGAAACTGGGGTCCCTTTTCTTCGTCGATAGATGCTTCTGACATAGATCTTGCCTGAGATCTGGATTGGGATGAAATCCGGGGCAATCGATTCATCCAAGACGGACCATCTTCGGGGGCAGCTGTGTATGACATGGTCAAACTCAAGGTGTTGATGCGTTTTCCAAGAGTAAACACGGCAATGGAAGACCCATGAACCAGAATCGATGTGACTACCAAGAAGCAGACTATAGGCCACACGAGATAAATGAGCTCATAATGTTCAGTATTCTCGGGTGGCAACTCAGCCAGGGGAACAGGTTCGTCATGCTCGAGTTCAGCTCGCGCCAGGATAGCAACAAAAATAGCACCAACACCAATTGGACCGAAATGCCCAGCAAACAGAGCTTCACGCCATGTTTTAACATCCGGTATGAACGGTTTCAGGGCCAGCATAGCGGGGATACGGCGGAAGAATAGGACAAAGATAGCAACAACCACAAGGCGCCACGCCTTCAAGCCAAAGACTCCGTTGTTGAACTGCTCCCAAGGGATGATGGTGCCGAAATAAACAAAGTAGGTCAAGTTGAGTAGCAGATCGATAACGTTGGAAACGTGCGACTCTTCAGTCTTTTCTCCAAACCAGCCATCGTTGGAGAAACCAACACCTGCGGCAAAACCTACCAGCAAATCGTCCAAACCCAAGATACTTCCAGAGCCGGCGCACCAGAGCGCAACAACGAAGTAGAAGACAAGAAAACTCTCACGGTCGATGAGATCGTGCTTCTCTGCAAATCTGATGCCATGTCGGGCAATGTAGCCAATGATGAACCCATAAATAGCACCAAAAACACACTCGTACAAGATGACATATACAACGAAGTGGAAGCTCACGTCATTAGCACTTCGTTTATACTGAATCAGGTAAAGAGACAGATAGACGAAGGGGAAAGCCATTCCATCGTTGCAGCCGGACTCGGCCGACAACAGATCTCGAAGATGCTTGGGTACTCGCTTTGCAAACTTGCCCTTTCCGACGACGGAGGATGCAAGGACGGGATCAGTTGCAGTAACGCAGGCGGCCACGACAAGACTATCAAGCCAATCCAGAGGCGGAATCATCCAGAATATGAACAAACTGACAATGAGCCAACCGAAAGTCATGACTGGGACCAGTAGAAAGACAACGGATTTCCAATGGCGCTCCATGTAGTATTTGGGCAATTCGACACCGACAGCGAAACACTGGACAACGAGGACGATTCGGGAGAACTCGACGGTAACGATATCGGTAGAGCCCCAACTCTGGGGGTCGATGAGGTTGGCGGCATGGGGGCCGAATATGACGCCGCAGAGAGTAGCAACCGTAGCTTCGCCAATGTACATGCGCTCCTTGATAAAAGAGGAACAGAGCATGAATAGGGAGGTGAAGCCGCCGAGGATGATGTACACCAAGTGCGGCTTGGTGATATCAAGGTGACTCCACGACATGTCGGAGGAATCTGGGTTTTGCAGGCAGGGAGTAATTCGTTCGTTATGCCTTGGGCTTCGGGGGACTCGCGATTTCGGAGGCTATCACAACAGCCTTATCGCAATGGGTGGCAATCGGCGGCGGCGCCGCAGTCAATTGTTGGCGCAACTCGTAGATACGGGGGCATTCACGAAGTCGATTAGAAAGGAACAACCAAGAAAGTAAACAAGAGACCGCAAGCGGGTTGAGATGAATTGGTCCAGTCCAGCCCAGCCCAGCCCAATGGAGGTTGGAAGAAGGGGAGAAGATGAAATTCTCAACAAAACTGGCTTGCAGGTAGAAGGTCCCGTCGTAAAAATGGCACAGGCCTTGAACAGTGTCGTCACAGGGCAACAGCGCCTGCAATGCCGGGATAGCACGCCACCCGGAAGCCACAACGGCTTGGCAAGGCGACTTTAGTTAGCTCGGAGATGCAATGGAGATATTCTATCGAGCCGTTTGGCGAGCAGAAAACGGCGAGAATGAGGATGACGATGGCAAGATAAAATAACAGAGGCAGAACGGAACTAATTTAAGGTTAATTGACCTCCTCACCGGATGGATATTTGTATCTCCGAACGGGGCATCGTCAATATTAGTCCCAAGCTGAGATAAACACACAAACGTTTATCTCACGACGCACCACAAGACACTGGGATTGAGCAAGGGGCCCCAGTACAAAATCTTGCCAAGAGGCTCTTAGTGGGGGCATCGCTGCTATTGCTCGTGAGGCCCAAGCCGGAGAACGGCAAAGAACCTGTGCTCTCAAAATCTGGTTTTGACGGGAAAAGTCTCTCGAGAACGATCCAGATTCTTCTTCTGTCTTGCTCAGCCCTGATCATGCCTCCCTCTCACCATTGTCTTACTCCGTAGCTACCTAGGTAGTTTGACACTCAATCTCCCTTGTTAACTCACAGAAGCCGACTGTACTGTATAGCGCCAGCAGACCCCGGCACCTCCGTCCAAGAAACGTGACCCTGTCTTTTGTTGCTCATGCAAAAAGCTACTACTATGTACGGGCAGCGGCGCTAACTTCGGCTCTGTTTTCCCTCTTTCTCGAGTCATTCTTGTTCAAAACCGCTCGAGACAGTCCGATCTAGCGATCCCCCAACATGATCAACATCAGTCTCCCCAAACGAACACGCACCCACGTCAAGCTGCATGGTAGCGGATTTTCAGCGGCCGCAAGATCAATCTCGAGAGCTGCTGGCTCTTTCCCTCCCTTGATGGGTCCTTTCTCTTGATCCGTTAGATTCTGGTGTATTTTTCTCCATGTACGGATACCTAGGGTTCAAATCAAGGTTAACGTTGTTCTTCCCGCGCCAACGGTCATAACCTTAGACAACCTTATTTATCCTGCAGATGGATTATGCAAGCTTATCTGCAAAGGCCCGATATTGTTAATGGTCTTGTTTTCTCGTTCAGCTCTTTTCCATTGATTTGGTCTCACATCTTCAAAGCCATGTTGCACTCTGAAGACGTCAGGTAGGTAATCAAGACTGAAACAGGAATTATTAACGTTAATTATGTAGAATTATAACACTCGTTCTATTCCGACTCTTTCGATGTACAAGCTCCGGTTTTTCTGCCCTACAGCTTACAGCTTCAATTGAGGTTGTATTTCCAAGCCTTTGACATCTCTTGGATATCTCTTGGAGATCTGCTACGACCCTGGCTTTAGTGCAGCCAAGGTGCCCAGAGATGCATCCCAGGTACTGGGCGCCAAGGGCCAAGCCCTCAAGTGAGGTGCCAAGAGACGAACAGGCACCAGGTGGTGCAAATTCCGAATGCCATGATTTCGCGATGCCTTCATGCGAACGTCGTTGTAAGATTGTGTTGGTTCATCGCGCAGCTTTCTGGAGTATGTACGCCATAGAAAGCCGGTCAAAATTGTATCACTGCCATGGCAAACCAAATACGATCAATCGATGACACTCACATGGTGAGCTGTTGCTTCTCAAGCTGTGGCAAACTCATCCATTTAAGCTTAAAGCAGATGATGCGCTATACTCGTTTGAACTCGGCGTGTATCAATGCATTCTATTCAAGGTATCTCCAATCTATCCTCCCATAGTCCAATCAAAATGCTTTCAAACCCTCGCATCTAGGCGAATTGCCCCTTCTTAACCAAGAATATCTAGTTCAAAACCATGTACAGGAATGTAGACATGGCAAACGAAGCGCACATGAATCCCAAGCTAGGGGCATGCACAGCTCCAGCCGCTGTTGTAGTAGGTGTAGGAGTTGGCGCCTCGCTGCTGGGCTGCGCCGTATGACTAGGCGAGCTCGCCTTGGTCACAGAGGTTGTCATCTGGCTGGGAGGAGCAGGCATAGATCCGGTCGGCTGGTCTGTATCAATTGCGAGAACAGAGCTCTGAGTCGCAAGATCCTCGTTCACAGAGGACATTGCTGGCCCATTCAAGCTGTCGCCCGAGGCTTCATCAAGAGTTGAGTGGCGAGTCTCAATCATGATATTGTCCCGGGACTTTGTGGCAGAAGACGAAGTAGTTGGAGTAGCTGACGAGTGAGGAGTCTCGGGTTCGGGCTCAGTCTTGGGCTCGGGTTCCTGTTGACGTTGGGCTTGAGGCTCGTCAACATTTCGGCAGAGAACAGCAACGAGGTTGCCCTTTTGGCCACGGCCTAGAAGTGATTCCTCGTCTGTCTTGACATCGCCACAGGATGACTGGATGGACCCTTGAACCTGAGAGACCGAATCCTTGCAAGCAGCACTGCAAGCCTTTCCCCCAGTGAAGTCGCCAGGAGTGCATTGGGATAGAGGAGTGTCGTAGGCTTGAATGCAGTTGGTTGGGAATGACTTGTCACTGATAGACTCAAAGTCTGACAGCTTGAGTGATCCTGCTGATGCGAAGCCAGCTAGGAAGAGCAGAGATAGCTGAGCCCATCGCCTTGCGTATTGTCCAGTCATTGTGAGTTTGTTATGTTGTTCGTAGTGATAGATAAAAAAGAGTTTTTGTCTCAATGTTTCGACAGCGAAGTTATCAAGAGCAGGCTCGATTATATGAACCCAAGCTGGATCGAGGCTTGGCTTCGACACTAGGATTGAATCCTTCAAGTAATTAACTGGCAACTCGGTTGAAACCCGCTAGATTGCTGACAGCCAAGCCGACAGGACCAACAGACTGAATGTTTCGTTTTCGATGGTCAACGTAACGTTGATAAGAGGGAAGACGTTTATGCGTGAAGGTTTAGTGAAACTGCCCTTGGGTAGATCGTTTCAGCCGGTGTATTGGCAGAAGTGCTGGGCGGAATTCGGAATATAATGTATATGCGTTCTTGATAAGCAGCCGGCAGGTTTCGAAGGATGGTAGCAACGGAAGGAATTTGATCGGCGCTTTAAGTTCAGTGTGTTTGGATAACGGTTTTGTCTCGCAACGATGTAGGAATGAGAAATGAGGGTGTTGTAGCAGTGGAATACTCGCTCGTGCTGGTAATGCAGATGATGATGGGCACGAGTTAAATTATCGGGGGTGATGAGATGCCACCGAACGACGATATATCCAGCTGAAGGAATGTGAAATCGATGAATGGAATATTAAAAGAGGGTGTAGTGTCGGTATTGTCTTGATAGGCTCAAGTGTGTAAGGTGAGGGAGCACAGCTTTCCTGACCAGGATGGTTTCACAACTGAAACGAGTGATGAGAATGTTTGTTCCTCTGAAAGGGAACAAAGGACGGGAGTGGGTATTAAATGAGAGAAAAGTGAGTAGATGGGCAAATTCTCAGAATTGCATAGGGGAAGGGAAGGGAATGGGGAAAGGCTGAGAGAAGCGAGGATCATCAGGGAGACATTGTATGTATGTACTGGACTGCACATCACTAGATGAGATAAACTCTAGTGAGGCCGGTCGAGACGAAAGCCACACAGACGGCGCATCACAATTCAACATGTCGTGAGAAAGGGCCAAGCCTCTGCTGCTCCATTGGTGCTCCGCAGTGATCATCAGGGGCTAGAGGAAGTTTTCCTCCCAGCCTTGACGTCACACCAAAACACGCTCTGGTGTGTTTGCTTTGCTTCTGAAACGGCTCGTCCGTCTGTCAAAGCACGGCATAGACTAGAACTCGTGATCATGTTTGCTCTCGTATTCATCCTTCACACACAACGCACTGCCTCTCTCGGGTGAGAGGTCGTTTTCTCGCGTGGGAAGAAAACAAAACTTTGGGTACGGCTCACACGTCAGACCTTGTTTCAGACCGTTTGTTTCGGTTTCATTTCTGCTACCCTAACGCAGAGACGCACGGCCAAGTACATAGTAGGACTTGAAGCGGGGACGCCAAGGGCATCATGAGAGTGCTCCGAGTCCGACAGTCCGAGTCAGAAGATGGCCCTGCTAGTTCAGACTTTTTTTTGGCTCTCTACTATGGTAGAAAAGCGACATGAAGTTGCTAATTGGTCAAATACTATTCTTGACAAAAAAACCCTCGATCCCAGATGGCGGGCCAAGGGGGAAGGGGAAGAAGAGTGGCGCTATAAACTTTCCGAAGGAGGGGTTGTCCAGATACGAAACACATACAATGCAATGCTGAATAGGGAGAAAGTACATAGTAGAGTGAAAACAGGACAAAGACGCGTCTGTCAAAAGCTTCGGCACTCAAATGCGGCGATCAACAGCAACGGGCTAGACACTAAACAAGATCGACATGACCCTTTGACCTCGAGTCGCCCGTTTAGGAAACCCTTGGACATATCAGGCAATGCCCTGCACCGCGCCTCGGCAGCCCGGCTAAGGGACTTGTCGGCCTGTCCGAGGGGTCATTCATTCATTGTCTAACGTGTAATCCGTATATACCATAGCACTATGTACAGCACCGCCAAAGCAAATAGAATGAAAGGGTTTGTCCCAGTCAAGTCGCTCAAGGTTTCATTGCTAAGAATTCGCTTGGTGGAAATAGTAAAATGAGACCCATACACGTCTGTAATTCTAATATCGAATAATCCTTTGTGAGGCTTGTATCTCCCATCAATGTGACAAAAATATCTCAAGAGCGTCAGTTCCAAGCACATACTTCTGCCCGCTTGGGAATAACGGTGCTTTATCTAGGCTTATAAGTATATGAGCCTCGGCCTATCCCTCGCCGTGTGCTTACTATTATAGGATAATGGTCGACGTCAAGCAATAGATGACTAGGATCCAATGACGTGGCTAAGTTTAAGGATCAACGGCCGACAATCTCGGTTCAATACACAGCTTCATTGGCGGACCCATCAACTTGAGCCAGCTCCCAAGTCCAATCTCACCACGTGGGTATAATCTCCTTGGCAGGACTGAGCATTATACCGAGAGCCAACTCCAGTAGCACCTGAGATCTCTGCAACATGGCCAAGCCATCTTCAATTACGTAGTATGTAGTATCGGTTGTTTGTGAACTCCAAGTACAATCATGTATTCGTCGAGGATCGGCGTTTGTCTTTTCTCTCATTTAAAGTACCTGTCATTGTCGGCCGCCATGACATGGGCATCTTGCTAGCAGTTGCAAAAGGCCATTGAAGTCGCTTCTTCTCTGTTATAGTATCACCCACCCTGTCAGCATTGGCCTGGATACTATGGTGCCCAAAACTTCAGCTTATGAGCACTCAATGCCTAAGCAGTCACGTCAGTTGGGGTAAAATCACGCAGGGCCGTGTTCTTGGTATAACTAGATGGGCACTTCCCGTTAGGCATTGTTCAGCTCAAACTCTTACAATATCACCGCTTGAAGACTCTTTCAGGCCAAGGCCAAGTCTTTTTCTCTTGATACTATCTTGTAAGTCATGGAGAACTACACTCGACAGTCCTATCGAGAGCAAGGAGCCAAGGAATCTAGGCGCCAATAGCAAGCTTTTTCGCCACAACTGGATCGATAGCTCAGTGGTAGAGCGAGAGATTGCAGATCTCTAGGTCGCGTGTTCGATCCACGCTCGGTCCTTTGCTTTTGGTGTTCTAGAACATGTGTCGTGTTCTTTTTTTTGGCCCTCTAAACGCCACGTCAACGTTCAAGACATATGCATCATTAGCATCTCTTCAACCGCAAACAACTCGAGGATCGATAGCTCAGTGGTAGAGCGAGAGATTGCAGATCTCTAGGTCGCGTGTTCGATCCACGCTCGGTCCTTGCTTTTTGCTGTTTGGAGATAATTGTCTGAAGCTGCTGTCTTGGCATGCTTGGACATGTTCTAAGATACTAGAGGTATCATCGCTGAAGCGTGGTAGGCCTGCGCAGTATGTCTTAACATTTATGCTATATGTGCTTCGGTAGATAGTCCTACGGTCGAAAATTCTGTGCTCTTAAACTATACGCAAGCATATCACCCTCGTACACGTGTCCTCTTATGGCAGTTTAGAGTTCACTTGTGATGATGTTTCGGTCTATTACACAGGTAGCCAGGAGACTGCAGCTATCACTACACAGCTGAAGGAACTGCTTCACTGGCTTTCATGAAAAACTATTCTGATTCACTATGACTAGCTTACAAGATGTTGATAAGATCACTCGCAACCTGATGGATGTTGACACCAAAATCTGTTGGTGAAGACTACAATAATCATTAGCTTGGACTCTTTTGATTTTCACAGACCTTGAAGACATACCTGAAGATAAAGAGTACCATCCTCGACCACGGTCTCATTATAGGATCTCTTCGTCTTATCCACAACTCGGAAGTGAACAGCATGCTTGTCCATGGCTTCCAGGAGCCCCTCCTGGAGCATGTCATCCTGGCCAAACTTATCATACTCGAGCTGCGAGATCAAGGCCTCAAAGTAGGAAAAGTGAGCTCTCCCAAAGTTGGCCTCCCAGCCGCTGTCAGCTTGAGCTTTACTTTTGAGCTTTTCAAAGTTCGAGTCAAAGTTGGGGACGATAGAGATCTCTTGGCCGAGGATCTTGTTCAGCTTCTCTTGGATCTGGGCAATGTTGGGATCGTAGTCACTACGGATCGATGCTCGTGCCACGTAGCTCATGGACCTTCCGGCTGAAGGACCCTGGTTCAGAGCCTGAGTGAGCTTGCTGCTCTCAGCGGCATAGTTTGTGTTGGTCCCGAGGTTACCTTCAGTGAACAAGATGACGAGTTGACCCTCAGGAGAAACCTTGACTCCACAATAGGACACCGAGTTTGTCTCGTCAAAGTCCATGGTCAGGACGTGGGCAGAGCAGATCTCATTGATCTCATCCTTGGCACCATCGCCATTCTGGTCAGTGAAGTACTTGAGCTGATATTGAACACCTTCAACGTAGCTGGACAACAAAGCGAATTAGTAATGATGCCTGCATAGCTTCAGATAAAATCATAGAGAAACACACCTGACAATAAGATCACCCATGGAAGTTGCGCCCCAAGAACCTTCCTCTGCATAAGGGTAAAGGGCTTTGGGGTCGACATCGATTGTCCAGGGCTGGCCCAGGAGGGTCGACAGGTTCTTCTCGTGTTCCTCCTTTGTATTCTCCCAACTGTCTCGAACTATTGGCCTAATATCAGTAGACGTACTGAGACTGAGCAAGATCGAATCAACGTACTGTTCTTGCGGACAGCAAGGGGAAGCTTCTCTGCGGGTGCACGTCGAGCCATGATGTGTGATATGAACTGGGTATTCTGATATCTGCTCTGGAGGAGAACGGAAATACTTGTCGACAACAGTACCCTAGTGCGAGCCTTCACCTTTATATGCAATTGGACCCCTGAAGAAATGCCATGGTCTAGCTAGTGGCTCTGAACCGGCAACTGACAGAGTTGCTTTGTCTGAGTCTAGACTGTCTGTGGTGGTGCTCGTAACGCCGGACAACGCCAGCTATTGCTATGTGCCTACAAGTCAGACTATGGCTCATTGCACGTGCTAGACTAAACATGAAAACATGCATATCGCTGAGCTGTCCAGGTCACCAACAGTCGCCTGGCGTTGAGCTAATCGTAGCCCGATACCTACCCCCCAAACCAGGAGCAGCCTAGGTTAGTTGGCTACTTGTAGCTCTCATCATCTCATTGGAAGAAAGTGCCAAGGAATGCTGGGGAGAGATTAGGTGGATGTTTTGTTAATCTGTCTTGACAGCGCCACAAAGCCCAGCTGAAAGGATAGCGTTTCTTAGCGGGGAACGGGAAGAATGAGTCTGAAAATGCGAGGGAATTCCCGTTCAGGGGTTCACTCTAACTAAGGTATGTTGTATTGTACAAGTATGGTTATTAGGAAGCTGCACGTTTATCTCCCCTATCGTTAGATTCTTGTGCGGTGGATTGAAAATCTACCAACTTTTATAACCCCTCATAACTTCATAATGTCGTTGTAAGTTTATACCTTTCAACTTATGTCTGCTTACTAACCTCCATTAATAGTCCATTGAAAGCCAAAGTATCGGTCCGTGATAACTGGACAAACCCTGACAGTCCTGCTCAGAAGGCCATCAAAAGTCTCCAAGATGTGCTTGGCCTCGAAGTTCATTGTGAGCTGCAATGGCCAATCATCATCTCTGAGCTTGACAAAATCTGGGAAGACAAGAATCAGCTGGTTTCCTCAGTGACAGCATTACTTCAAACCTGGTTCCAAGTTCTCACCGAACTGCTCGAAGATGAAAGCCAAGAAGCCTGGACGGATAAGCTCCTTACCAATATCAGAGAAATAGCCTCGAGGCTGAACCTGATCGTCGAGGCATGTCTGATTAGTTGATACTCCGCAATTTTCTTCCATAATATATAGTTTTGACCAAAGGCTGACAATATCGTGGGTAGGTGTCTGGAACTGAGCATGCTTCAACTAAGTGGTCTGAGGCACATCTAGGCTTTGTGATCTATATTCCCAAGGCACAGGTATACCAGCCGATTCAGTTCGCCGGGGTCTTCAAGGAACAGCTTCTCGAAAGCTTCGAGGAAAATCAACCATCCAAATCGATACCCATTCACTCTACTACTGGAGATGAATGGGCTGACATTGGAGTAGACGATCCTGAAGAACAGACTGCGAAGCAGCCACGAGCAAGTAATAAGTTTTCAGTCGTCGAATGCCTCCCAGATCCAAATACTATGCCTAAGCCCGGTTCTCTGCTCCAGAAAGCTCCATATCATCTCTTTGTGTACGCTTCAGGCAAAAACAAGATTGATATCGAATGTAGTCATAGTCAGACACTGGAAGTCCTGGCAGACTATTTGAAACGGTGGACGAGGATCAATCCGAACCTCACTAACAAGGTCAGTTGTATTATGGCTTATGATTTGATATCAATGTAGCTCCTCTAACAGCCCACAGCCTCCTGCGGTAGAGATTGCACTTAATCATGCTACTTGCGGTTTTGGAATTGAAACCGACAGACTTACCCTGTTCTGTGAGAACCGATATGGAAGCACCTACACCATCTCTGCTACTATGATTCTGAATCTGGTTGAGGGGGTTTTTGGGTATGAGAGGGTCTATGGTGATTCGTGCTCGTGGCACTATCGAAGGGATGCACCATTCAAGAAGCTATGAAGGACAACTGACTGTTTTTGTTTGGTATTTTCTATTGAGGTCTAAAAAAAAATAAAAACAAAAGATAAAAAAACATACAACACCGAGGATTCGCTGGTCGTCACCGACCCAACTACTAATTCAGCACTCATCAGTTTATCGAACGGAGAGCGGACGGGATCCCGAGTTTTCTGATAGCTATGGTCGTATGTGGCAGTGGACAGAATAATTAGGAATTATTGGCCTTTGCTTTGACTTTGAGTCCCACCTTCAGTTGCTCGAGATGGCTATCTTTACAGCTACCCGCAGCTTATTCTTTTTCTTTCCCTTACAAAGTCTTGAGATGCCGGAGATAAATCCTTCTTGAAACCGCTAGCTCCGACTGATGCAGCGTAATTAAGGTCATGAGTGTAGTTAAACCAACAGCTTATATAAATTCCCATAATCTATTCCACTTCTCAAACATGGCGTCTTACTTTGTCTCTGGAGCCTCGCGCGGCATTGGGTTGGGTCTAGTCGCTGCATTGGCTGCTAAACCCTCGTCACAAGTGTCTGTGGTTTATGCGGCTGCCCGCACACAGTCAGATGAAGTGAAGAAGCTGGCTCGAGAGAACCCTGGGCGCGTGGAATTGGTACCGCTCGATGTGACTTCAGACGATAGCGTCAAGAACGCTGCCCGCGTCGTGGAACAGTCGCTCGCGGGTAAGGGCCTCGATGTGCTGTTGAACGTCGCTGGTGTCACAGCCGTGGCACATGGTGGAATCGAATCTATGTAGGTTTAGTCGCCTGAAATCTGAAATCTCCCCTCGCAACTAACCATGTTGCTACTAGAGACAACTTGACGTCCGTATTTGAAACGAATGTTACGGGCGTCCATCATGTCACGCGTGCTCTGTTGCCCTTGATCAGGAAGGGAGAGCAGAAGAAGATAGTCAACTTGTAAGCATCCATCTGACAATAGATACGCCAATGGAAGCTCACTCGCTACAGCACATCCACCCTCGGATCAATGGAGTGGGCGCCTCAGTACATGTTTTCGCCTACTCCAGCGTACAAAGTGAGCAAGGCTGCGCTCAACATGCTCACCGTGCAGTACGCGCACTCTCTTCCAAAAAGAGGATCTCACTATTGTTGCACTGTCACCAGGCGTACGTCTTTGCCATGCTTAGGTTGTGTGTGACCTTTGCTAACGACATGTACAGTGGATCAAGACTGATCTGGGCGGTCCAAGGGCAGACCTAGACCTTGAGACGGGCGTAAAGGCGACCCTAGATGTAGTTTTCAATCTAAAAAAAGAAGACAACGGCAAGGCTCTTAATGTAAGAGTTCCAGGCTTTGAGAATTCGCCTGTGCCTGACCGTTATCAAGGTGGCCAGTTCCCTTGGTAGCGGGACCTGAGGGCTGTTAGGATCAGGTCCGGGACAATATTGGAACCAATAATCTTATATAGACTGACACGTACTAACTGCTCGAGACAATTCTGACAATGCCAAGGCGTAGGCCAAGTCGTATTCCAACAAAATGCTTCGACGACGATAATGACTGATTGGCTTCATAAACGTATACATGTACAAAATTTGCCCGCTCGCTGATTGCACCCTTTGTCATCCAGAACCCCAATATCCAAACCCATAAATCGCTCATCACAAAAAGACCGCACCCAAGTTTACACCATAACCGGTTCGATAGACGAGACAGGCATATGCGAGATAGTTGTCGGCATCATATATGGACCCAACGCCGAAGAGAGAATACCAGCAATGTTGCGAGCCATATCCGACTTCTTGCCCAAGCACCAGAGCGCCTTGGTGCAATCTTCACACCTCCGCACCAGATGTATGAGCCCGGGGGTCTCGAGAGACGTGTTGTCGTGTCGTACGTTCTCTATCCCAGTAAGAAGCAGAATGGCGGCCTTGGTAAACGCTCGGATGAGTATCATCGTCCATGGCTCTGTTAGGATGGACCCCTCGACGACTGCAAAGTGAAGGTCCGAGATTCCAGTGCCGGGAACATCGCCAGCTCGAGGACGTGTCGAAACGCGAGCAAGGTCTGAGAGAATGGCAGCGCTATCCCTGCGCAGAGAAACCACCACGTTGGCTGCTCGACGAACCTGAGTCGAGTATTCCAACCCCATATTGTTCTCGTCAACAAGCTCAATCAGATCAGCAAGCAAAAGAGCAGCACAGTGGAAGTGAGCCACCACACAGACAAACCAGCTCTGAATGAGCGTTGGGACACTGTCGTACTGCTCAATCAAGTCCCGGAAGAAAGCGCCGTAGCTTACATTCCAATGCTTGTACACGGCCATTGCGTTCGAAATAACCTTCTCAACAGGCTCGCCTCGATATCTACTCCTGACTGTGTTCTGAAGATACGAGACGTGTCGGAATAAAATAACCTTGATAGGAGCCGCAGTCACAACGCCCTTGGAGGCGGCGTCATACGAACAAGGCCAGCGAAGCACTCCCTCCTTGTCTTCGCGAACAAAAAGTTCAGCCCACCATCTGGCGTCCTGCGGTCGGTACTCGATGTTGTAGGATTCGTATTCTGGATGGTCGGGGTAGGTCGGATCGTGATGACACTCCTCATCGGAGACAACAACAGGTCGACCATTCATGGATGAAGAGACCGTGTCAAACATGACCGTCATCCAGTAAACAAGTCCAATGGTGCCCTTGTCCTCCTCACTCAAGGCTTCGGTAGATGTTGCCTTTTCCAAGGCCAGGGAACTCTTGGACGCATCAAGAACACCAGTTTCACGAGCCTCATACTGAAACTTGAGAGCATGCATCTTCCTTGCAGCTCGTTCCATGAAAACCGGGGGGCCTTCCTGAGCAACAATCTCACTGAGCTGCGCCGCAATCGATCCTTCACCCGAGGCAATAGGGCTGTCGCCATTAAAGTTGCTCATGCTATACGGTCCATCGTTGTTCTCTTCCTCATCTCTCGGCTTCTGCGCCAATCCCATTATTAGGTCGGCGCAAACTAGGCGGAAACACTCCATATCAGAGCAATCCTGCAAAGCGCGCTTGGCCTGGGCCCAGAAAGTCCGCTGGAGTGTCCGGTCGAAATCTTCGTTGATGTCGTCGAATTCTGATCTCATGGTGTCCATTTGCGACAGATTCTGAGGGAACCTGTCTCGCTCACGTTGACTTCCTTGAGCCCATTGGGTTGCAAATGCCATGATGGCCAAATGCAAAGCCTTCGAAGCAGCACGATCCTCCGATTTGGTCATTCGTATCAGCTTGGTCGCTTGCGCTTGCTTGTCAAGCTGTAAAACACGCCGGTAGATTCTGTTGTCCTGTTGCTTCGGTTGGCCAACACTAAGCCCTTCAAAGTGAGAAGCCAGCCAACTAACACCATTATTAGATGATCTAGTAATAGTGTTAGGTTTATAGGGGCACGTCTCTTCCGACAACCAGCAAGACAGTGCGTGCTCCAGCACATCGTGGTATATCCGCATCAGATTGTCTGAAATCAGGTTGTTGTTCGTCTTGGTCATCATGTTATGGGTTACTGAAAATGGCGAAATCGAAGTTCCGTAGCTTCTCGCTGTGCTTTCTGGGTAACGGCGAACGCTAAGTGACCGAGAAGAGATATCGCTCTCGTAAGAGTTGGAGCCAGAAGGAGAAGGTTGGAAAGGGTCATCGCTGCCGACAGACTGGGTTTGGAAGAAGGGCCATCCATTCTCACCGGCCTCCTCGTCGTTTGTAGTTGGATGCCGTGCGTGTAGGGCATGGCTTGTAAGCTTAGTGGGAGGCGTTAGGTCTATCGCATGTGGGTGTGTTGGGGTTGAATGAGGTTCGAGACTCTGCAGGACAGTATTATGAAGGCTCGCATCGAATGCAGTCGGGTCGAAAACGCCATTCACTGGCATAGTATCGAAGGTGGTGCTAGGAAAGGCGGGAAAGTTGGAGAAGCCTGTAGTGTCCATTGGCCCCCAACAGGTCAGATCGTGTGTGGTTGGAGGTGCCTGCAACATATCTAGCAAAGCGGTTGCATTAACGTCCAATGCTTGGGTTGGTAGAGGAGCCTGAGCCGGCGGAGGGCCTGGCTGGTGCTGCTGCTGAAGGCGAGGCCGTTGACGTTTGGCTTTTGTGCGCGATTGGTCAGGGACACGGCGAGCATTGGCTCCATTCTGTGCGGCATCTTGACTGGCGTTGGCGACGGCATTGGCGTTGTTGTTGTTGTTGGCCGAGGCAGAGCCAGTCTGTAGTTGAGCGCGAACCCAGTTAAAGGTGCATTGTTTGCGAGTGCGAAGGCAGTATGAACATCGTAGAGCTCTCGAATCAATCTCATCTATGAGATTTCATTGGCCCCTCGGTTAGCGTCTTCGACATCGGAAAAAGACGCGAGGAGGGGGAGGAGGATGAGGATGAAGAGACGACAAGGCAACTCACCAAGATGTTCCTCAGCCAGAGACGCTCCGCTCACGCTATCAGCACGTCTCTCAGGGTTTCGCTGAATATCCCAAAGCGAGGGCGCATCACAGGCCCGCTTGGCCTTGCGGCACTGGTCGCACGAACGATTCTGGCGTCTCATTGTGAAGGATGAATCGCAACGGCAGCGGAGGCCGGGGTATAAGAACTAGAACTAGGTAGGGCTATGGCGGCGGAGAGTCGCGTTGAGGACACAGCGACGAGGATAGGCCCTTGAGAGCAAAGAATTATAAACAGAGTCAGCGAAATATGAAGCGTAAATGAAAGGAGTAAGCTTAAAGATGAATGTTAGTGAGAGGTTATGAGATTGAGAGCAGCTTGAGCAAGGGGAGGGAGGATGAATTGAGATTTGCCGTGCAGCCCCGCGCTCGCGTTGGCGCTGAAATCCGCTCCAGTCATAGGCCGGGGGCATCCTACCCAGCAGGCGGAAATGCTCCAGACAACCACTAAAGACACTAGGACTACCAGGTAGAGCCTCCCCAGCAGCACATCTTTTTAGTGGACGCCAGCCTTGTTGGGTTCCATTTCTGGTTCCCCCCGCACCGGGCTAGGTTTCTCAGGACAAGGACAAGGATCTCTCTTGGATGATACTGTACAGCTTCTGCCTGCAGCAGCCATGGATGGCTTCTAGAGTCAAGGCTTCCTGGGGAAGATCACCTCACGCCAAGGCTACATCAGCCACCAGCCAGTCTGTTACTGCTAGTCAAGGGTTGCAGGCTGCAAATTGGCTAGGTATTTAGGTACCCCCGGGGCACTCGGAGTAGGATCCGTCCTCACTGCTCAACGCCTTGATTCAAGTTAAAAGACTCCGCTAGGGGATCTTCAGCCCAGATGACTTATTCCTTTTTAGGATCTAGGCGTCTCAGTGGGCCCACTGGATGCAGCCAGACTTTGGTAGAGGGGAGCCAAGACTCAACATGAGTTAAGGGAAGTGTTCCAGCCAGAAGGATTGTCTGGATATGTCATTAGTTGAAGGCTAGGAAAAGGGGTAGTTTTACGACTTGATGACCTTTTTCATTATCGTGATACTACGAGCTGTTGAGAAAAGTTCATTCCAACACCAGAAATAACTAAATAAAATTTTCGAGAAAAAGAAACAACTTCAAGGTCCCCTGACATATTCATCCGCATCAAGACTCGCTCTGCACGTCGCGTGCGCATCTCTACCCAATCGTATGAATCCTTCAGCAACCCCAAGTCTGACATGAACATTCGATAAGCCCCAACCGAACAGGGATCTATCTTCACGTTTGCTTTTTCCATTTGTTTTCCCCCATCCTTTTGCAGAAGGACTTGACCCAATCCTAGGTGTTTATAGCCTTTATAGCCTTTTAAATGAACCGGTTCTGTGCATATCTCTCCTAAAGAATAAAGCTGGGGGGTGGCAAGAGTTACCGAGTACCCTTTCAATATCCTCCCCAAGCCACTGGCGTCAAGTTATAACTAAAGCCTAGTCTATTACTACGACAAAGTCAAACGTTTATATCATAGCATAGGTATAGGCCGGATCGAGACATTGAAGAGACCAGTTTATAATCTACAACGCACAAATCATGAATCTAGGCTACTGGCGCATTTGAATCCTTATCATCCAAATAGCGAAAGGTTACCTCACAGACCAGTAGACTCTCTTGATCCTTGTTTCTTCTACCTTGATCACCGCCAGTCTACTACATAGTATCATGGTTCGTCTACAACTACCACGGACTAATCGACATATTGCGAGTCGTCATGAATCTAAGCGAGGGCCTGGACCACGCCTTTGAATCATTGTGCGTCACACTGTCATGGTTCGCTATCCATCGATAGATTGAGCTGTCTGAGCGACAAGCCATGATCGGAGGTAGGGTCCACCCCCCACTGCGGATGCGGGGAAGAAAATCCGGGGTACAGATGCTATGGATCGTATAACGTTGGAGACTGAAATGATGTGTCACGACAAGATACTGTAGCTGTTTTGTATCTTCAACAGGCTAGAACAATGTTTGAGAAGTATGAGTTAACAAGGATGCCGACAAAGGCACCCAACACAACCAATATCAGCACTCCTTTGCAATCGACTTCACCAAAACAACACACTTAAAGTACCTAGTAAAATGGATGGATACAGGGTCCAGTCTAGACTCGCCTGGTTGATATCTGGCAATTAAAAAGAGGGGAGACATGAATCATGGTTGCCATGCTTGAGATAGACCAACCTCGCTGATTGTAGTTAACAGAGAGGCTTTTCTAGACCGCCCTCCTTTGCTAAACTCAAGATCGCTTGAACCCGATAGTGTGGTTCGCTGATGAAACACTTGGACACCCTCTTGGTCGGTGTGCGGCGTCTATCGCCCAGTATGAACTTTATATGGACGTGGCGTAGCTCGATGCTAAACACCAGCCAAATTGAATATTGGCAGACTCACAAGAGTAAGTAGTCTGCATGCCTAACCTTCAATTGGATAGGGCTCGAGAGCCAAATAGCATTACCGAGTGGAACTGTTTCTTTGAAGAGGAGTGTTCTGGTTAGTGCCAATCATGACCTGGATGGAATATGTAAAGTGTCATGGTTGCGGCGACAACCTTCTGCATCCAACGCACCAGCCTCACTCCGTTGTGTTGCACAGCCTCCGGCTGTTGGGTTTATGAAGCTGCCTTTCAAAGCTGCCTTTCAAAGCTCAAACACCCTCCTATTGGCCTCAGGTGACACGACAATCCAGCACAATGCGGGGGGGGGGGTTGAAGCTCTGAGTATATGCCGCCTCCCCCGGAGAGAGGACAACTGATAATACTGTAGGATTATTGCATGACACTCTGCAGTCTTTTCGTTTGCGCTATCACCTGCCGTTATTGCACTCGTCACCTACACAGACAAGCAGGACATGATCAACGCGCAAGCCAAGCTTGAGGCCGAGGTAGTATTACCATTCGCTTACACCCAGATTATTGGTGAAGCGATTCTGTTACAGGATGTACCTAGATGCAGGATCATAGCTTATGTAGACACAATTAGCTCCTTCTGACTACTCACCTTGTTCTATCATGGCCATGTGGATCTAGATTCAGTTGTTGACGGTGTATAAGACCATCCGCAACTGGCCTTTAGTTTTAAGCAGGGTCCATGGACCAGATGATATTAGGATATCCCCTCATTGAGGTCACCTGAACTATCCATGGCCTGCCAATGGCTTCAGTATCCCACTTATGCCAACTCACTGATGGGAAATTTACAAGCCATGGTGTTACCACATTTCCATACATACTGGAACCGCCAAATTACAAGCAGCCGAGGCTGTGCGCACGTCAACTGGAGACAAATACCCCGTATTCAGGCTGATAACAGCTGTCGAGTCAATAAGCAGTAAATAACCAACATCGAGGCAAAACAAGTATCAAAAGGCGTTCATATTTGATTGGTGCGTAATTGCCTTTGGAAGAAAACACTAAGATTTGTGATCAAGGCAAGTCTTCGTAAACCACGCGCTTCAAACCACCTCCAGCGTGACAGACTTGATACTCAGATGATGCTGAGTACCATGGCTAGGAAGTGCCTCGTTATCCGGCCATTGGCCAGGCGTCTTGGGTATGTGTTCTTGCTTCCACCGGCTCGACGTCCACTTAATCCCAAATCCACACGTCCTTATCTCGCTACCAAACACTTCAGCCAGACAAGCTTTGGATTAATGACACGTTGTCTCCCTTCAACAAGATTTGGCCTAGAGAATGTAAGCAAAGATTAAAATTCGAGAGCTAAGGTAGAACATACCCAGAGGCCTTCGAGACTCTGTCTCGTTGGTCTTGGTAACTTGCTTGACCTCCACAGCATCGTCGACGACCAGGTTCATAAACTCATCGAATCCCTGTCGAGGAGTTAGTTGCCGTCATTATCAATTACACAAGATATAGTTCAGTACTAACCCTGATCTTGCCCTCAATGCGAATAGACAGTTGCTCGTACAGCCAAATGCTGACCGTAGCGTGCTGCGACTAGTTAGCAAACATTCGAGGTCTTGGCCCAGACCGCTGCGCCCGCCGATGGACCTCCGTTGCACAATGTAGCTTCTCAGGTATAGAAACCTGGGGACCCTGCGTAGATAGAGTGTCGGTCCACGCTCGCCATGTTTGGACAGCCTCAAGGATTGTCGGTGTACCGTAGCCAAGCTGACCCAAAACGCGATAGTTGCGAAGACATATTTTCTTCACAAGTGGCGGGTATCCCAGCAGCATTGATTGTCCGCCCTCATACAACTCCGACATTTACACGATCACGGTTTCGGGTTATCATTGTGTCTTTCGAGGTCCGTCGGCGGTCGAGCGCTCCAGTAGGCAAGTGCGCGGGGAAAGCAGGATATAACTCACTGATTGAAGCAGCTTGAAGATGAAGTTGCTATAGAACGGTTAGCACACTGCTATGAATAGAAGGGAGTCCAGCAATCGCGTCGCGACGTCGCATGAGGGAGCTTGAGGCTTACATCGGAGGAACGAGAACACGGCGACCACCGCCACCACCGCGACCAGTCATTTTGTATAAGTGAGCGCGAACGGTCGGGAATCTGATAAGAGTGTTGGGGTCCGAGAGTCGGTGTCGTAAGGGGGGATAATATGGCTCGACTGTTTGATCACCGCGATTCTGCTGTCGCAAGATCTAAAGCCGAAGCTCTGAAGACCAACCCAAAATCTTGGCGGAAGTGGGGAAATATTTATCCGCTCTCCATCAACAACAACAACTCCAACTCCAATATCGACAACTTTCTATTTCACGATTGTCGGTGGGACTTTAAACATAACAAACCTAGCTACACTTCTTTTAGGATCAATAATTACTCTGGTATTGATTGCTAAATGAAAAAATGCCCCCTGTTTTCTATATATCCAGTTGGCTCAAGCTGCTCGCTAGTTTTTCTTGACCAACTGCTTCATGCTGCCTTGTTTACTTGTAACTCAAACATGATTCCTTCCACAGAGTACTACAGAGGTAAAGGTTGATTATTTATTAAATGGAAAATGCTTTCCGGTAAGTTGCTCACACTAAACATGCACTTCAAGGCAATCCGGGTAAAGTTACTTGGCAATGATCTTGAGAGTCTAGCCTTGTTGCTGCCCTTCGTAAAGCACAATTATGGATGAGAATCACGTATATGAAGTGTGTTTATCTTGTAGGAGAGACAAAAAGAATTGATTTTGTTAAAATGGAGGGAAACGTTTTAGCAGGATGAAATCCATCGGCTGTCCCGCGCATATAAATTCCTAAGCCATCGCCAGATCGAATTCTATAACTTCTCCATGCCACGCAGACTCCCAGTCTTAAGCCTGTGGATGCTCTTAAAGGAAGTTGATGCAGACGTTTTTCGTTACCATGCATCCACAAACTGATTCTCCTATCTTCAGACTACCACCAGAGGTCCACATCATGATTATTCAAGAGTGTCTCGCGGCCTCATACAGTTTCTACAATCCCAAAATGTGGGCTCAGCTATATCCACCTTTCAATAGAAGACAACTCCTGCCTTTATGTACCACTTGCAAGGAAATGTATCTGGAAGCCAAACCTGTCATTACGACACGAGCATGATTTGCGATCTTCGATCGTTTTTACGACTTTTACACCTACGGAAAGAGTAACCTGGACATTACCCACCTTGACATTTTAATCTTCAAAGATAATAGATGCACCGACATGCGGTTTATGCGTTGCTCCCAACTGATTGGCCGCCTGGTAAACCTGAAGCATGTCTCCATTGAGTGCCACCTTATTGTGACTTCTAAGGTGCTAGACTACCATCCTTGAACAAACATGTTCGAGTCTATTCTGAAGGACAAGAGCATTCAATCTATTCGACTAAGAGGGTTTGTCCCTGCTGAATGGCCCGATGGGTATTGGCAACGTGCGAAGGCAAAGGCGAAGGCGAAGGCGAAGGCGAAGGCGAAGGCGAAGGCGAAGGCGAAGGCGAAGACCTTCGTCGACCCTGCACCCCTCCCAGAGATGCGCACATGGCTCAACTCTTATTGCTGCACCAATGAAGAGAGAAAGAATGCCACCAACTTTGAAGGTTGCCAAGTCCAGTGAGACATAACGTCAAAATTACGGGCACCTAAGTTCGTGTATCTCTACGGGTCTCCTGGGAAAACACAATCGAGGCTGAGCTAGAGCGACTTGTAGTAATTTGTGAAATGGTATCTCATAATCTCATAGGAAAATTCAATCTACATAGCATATACAAATAAACCATGATATAGTATCCAAGCTCATGTCCGGCATGAGTCCCATCATCTATCATCCAAGCATTACTCCTAACCAACGCCTCCATATCTCAAACCATCATAACCAAATACGCAATAAACACAATAAACGCCAGCCCAAGACCAGGCTTCGTCTTAAAGCCCGCGCCCTCCTCCTTAGTTACCTCCTCTGAGAACTGGCCCTCGACATTCCCCCTGGGCCAGTACTCGCAAACGAGATACCATCCCCTCTCACCACAAAGCTTCCTCCCGCATCCAACATCAGTGGTGTCCTTCCAGACGAGCTGCGTGAAGTGACCCGTCTCCTTGCTAAACTCAGCTTCGTCAAAGTCATACTCATCGCGCTCATCACCCCACGCCTCGACGCTAGACGTGACGTTGAGGTAGCCGATGGCAAGGTTCTCGCCGTAGGGGCCTCCTGAGTGCTCAAACTCGCAATCGCCGTTGTCGTCAAGGTAGTCTGTTGCAAACTCTTCAAGAGTCTCATTCCATGTCAGAGCACTGGCATTGTGCTCCTCACGGTAGAAGTTGGTGCTGTTAAGGATGGCCGAAGTGAACGTGTCCTTGTCCTTCCATTCGGGTTCGTTGGAGGGAATGGCCGCTGGGGCTGTGACGGTGATTACGTCGTCGGCGGCGGCGACAAGGCCGGAGCCAATGAGCAGAGAGGCAATGGGTAGTAAGAGATACTTCATGGTGGTGAAGTGATACAGTTGGAGCCCGAGTTTGGTATGACAGTATAGGTCGTGTAAGTCCAAGACTGGTGTTGTGGCGAGAGAGGGCACGGAGTGAAACTTCAAGTCCAGAGTCACACAGATAGTATATTTTGAGTAGAGTTTATCACGAAAGAAGCAAAAGAGCTGAGCAAAATATACAGACTCTGTCTTTCAGCCTGGTTTTCTCATCTTGGCCTTGGAACTGGCCTTGGAACGGACCTGATGACGTATGCCGCGACTGAGTGAGCGACACATGGCTCTGCTAACCAAGAATGGCGAGTCAGTCTATTACAAAGGGCAAGGCTGTGCATGTTGAAGCTCATCACCAACAGGCACAAAGGTCAAGATATAAACAATCCAAGCCAGAGCTTTGGTGGAGGGTTGTCAGTTACAGTCAGGGTAGGTAGTTGTCTAGCAGTTCAATTACTCAGAGACGGCGCGAACTGGCGGGGTGATGGGCGGTTTTGATCCCCCACTATTCTTTTACTGACAGCAAGCAACAACTGGCGCTTATCTTCATTTTGATCGGGTCTATCACGTTGTCTGTTAACCATTGCTTTAACCGACTATATAACTGCATACACAGAGAATAACTGGTTCGCTGTCACAGTGCCCAGAGAGAAACCCCCACGCGACGGACGATTGACGATCAAGCCACCACCGGTCGTTCACTCGGACTTGCTGTAAAGTACAGCCCCTATATCAGCGCAACTTATGAGTCACCGGCTGATTAGTCCGAGTACAGTGAGTGACCATATCGTACCGTACGGGATCTAATTCAGTCCTTTTTTGTCTGCTCCACTGGTGCGCGTACGCATCGCATCGACTAGGTAAGACTAACGCACTCGTGCGGATTCTGGTGGGCAACCGAAAGTGGGCTCCCGAGCCTTAACAAGTCGTCTTCTCAAACGTGTATGGCCGATAACGGGTGATAAGTGAGCGATTATTCGACAGCCAGCTCTGTGTAACCGCTCGTCAGTTGATTAAGTGGCTGAAGAGCATGAGCGTCTGTGGCATTTGCCGTTGTTTTCCCCTTACGAGATGCGTAGACAGACAGACATGAAAACGCCTCTCGTACGTCAGTCGCATTGCAGATCGATCCTCGCAAATGCTTCTGCAGAAACACAAGACATTAGCAAAAGCAAAAGGCGAAAAAGCTCCATCGCTCCGTTGCGGCAGTTGTTCTAACCCAAATTATCGTACAACACCATGTTCCCCAACAGCATTGCATCTGGTTGTAAACCGTCATGCCACTGTGCCACATCAAAGCGCCCCCCCAAAGAAACTGTTAAAGTGGGATGGAAACTTTTTTAAAGAGAGAACAAGCTGGTGATTCGTCAAGGGCCTTCAGGACCCTGCTGATCATCTCAGCGTAGATCTCTTGGACCATGACGGCACCGTCAAACGACGTTACCCGGGTTGGCATTCGCGTCGATATCTTGGCTTGAAACCAAGTTTTCGGCCAGTCTCACGGGCGTCACTCTCGCCACTCAACAACTATCGTCAGTCAATTTGATTGATGACTTGCAGTATTCATGGTGGACCGTCAGCAAGAGACAAGAATACAGACCGGAATTCCCCCGGTTCTGGCATGCCGCTGAGAAGAGGACCTATTCGCCGTCCCAAGAGATAGATACCTATCTCTACATGCTGTTGGCATTACGTACCTAGTTGAAACATTGCCGTGTGTGGTAGGTTTAAAACTGTATATCTCCGAGCCGAAGATTAGCCATACATTTCGCGCTACCATATTCAACTTGCGGGCGTCCCTCTGCCACATGGTTGGCCTTGAGCCACGATGCCTCCAACGAGTCCCCTGCAGCCTGCCTAGCTTCAATTGTAACCCAGCTTGACTGCTAGTCCAGCACGGATATACAGAGTAATAACTATTTCATTCCTGATTCCGTAATTCGCCTCTCGAATACGGATACCATGTACGAAAACCTCCTCGTGGCGCAAAAGCAAATCGTTCAAATCAACCAGGGTCTGAGGGTCAAATCCGTTCAAGCTCACAGGGACCATGATCACCTTTCAACTTCCTAGTAAGGTAACGCCACAAGGCCAGCCGTTCATGGCCAAACTCAAAGACATGTGTGTGTGTGGCAGCCCTTTCAAGCCCCTGCAGACTCCAGTACCAAAGAAATGCCCAATGGCACTCTATCTCTCATGACTTGGTAATGCTTCGATGGCGCATTTATGTTGAATCAGTCCATTCTTTGTTCCGTACAATCCAGGGGCACCTCCTATCTCTTGCAGACTCTACCCAATACTGGTTAAATCAAGTGTATCAAGATGCACCCTTGAATCAATTAGGGTGTTGACATCGCGTGCGTGGCTTTTGAGGTCGGCTTATTAACTTCGCCCCAGTAAGTGCAGAGCTTGGCTGCCCAGTCCTGAGATCAAGACTCTATGCTTTCATATGCCTGATATGCTGTTCGGGTCTCTTAGCCTCCGCAGGGGAGGTCTCTGGGTTGTCGACAAAATGTCTTTAGAGCCGTTCTGATGCACAGTTCGCTCGGAGAGTTGGGCCTTGAGCTTTGACTGTTACTGACTTCACCCTTCGGAGATGAGGCTTTCTTGGAGCCTCAATTTCGGCAATAAAGTGCAGATAACGTTATACGTAAGCTCTGATTGCTGCTTCTAGGCTCTTCCTGGAAGCTAGCGCACGCCTATTAGTTCATGATCACGCCGGGGCGTCGCATCTCCGGTGCTCCATCCCAGTGTCCAATGAGAATGTTACATGAACATGCTCTCTGAAGCTCGCTATTTGTGGACGCGAAGCTAATTCGTAATTCCAGGGACAGGCAATGGAGATCTCGGGATCCAGAGCATCGTAGCATCCGAGGACGCATCAATGCCAGCAGAAGCGAGCACTGACGGCGCTGCTGTCAGCTGGCGTGTTGCATATTTCTCTCGTTAGTCTCATGAAAGATCAGCCAAGTGATATCGAGCCCTCATTTCAAAGCTCCTGTCAATGGCGCCGCAAACAGTAAAATCTGGGGAAGCCAGGGATGGCTACTGCTGAATGGTGTGTGCGCCCCTCAAGGGGCCCTGCTAACGCAACGTCGGTTCCCCAGACCGGGGACCCGCCCCAGGTTCATCTCTCCATTCATGGGACAGGGAGAATCTGGGGGATTCAGACTAGGCTCCGCTAGACAGGATTTGGGGTAGCTAAAAACATGGCGACGAGGGAAGACCACCAACACCTGAGGTGTCTCGTATGTACTGTGCGAAAATGGAAGCTGAGCGCCAAATTAATGGACACGGCCATATCCAAATGTCCGACTGGCGAGAGGTCGACAAGTGGCTTGCAGGGATTGAAACAGCCCAAGCAAAGGGAGAGAAAACGTGGTGTTCTGGCTTGCAACCTCGTTAGTCAATTCCAAGTGCTGGACTCACACGCAGAGACGCACCGAAGTATGCTTCAGACGATAAGATAATGAACAACGGCCAAAACGTATCATGAAATGCTCTGTTGTCGACGTAGCGAGAATTCTTTTTTGCTCGAATTGTGAGACATCGTCATGGTGATTTAACGCCGTCTGAAGAATAAGTCATGATAAAGGCGACATCGCTGATTTGGACTCCATGATTCCAACGAATCATCTCAAACGGCCTGCAATAATTCCCAGCTGTGGGCCGTCACTGCACCTGACCTCGTTCTACCCTGGAATCCATGGAGATATGCCTTTTTCTGGAATTAGATTCCAGGGTCTCAGCACCTCGCAATCAAGGCCGGTGCAGTGACGACAGCTGCTTTGAGCAAGAAAGGCACACCGACGACAACACCCTGTCCGTTCTCCAAATCGCCAGGGCTGAGACTGGAGCCGGATCCAACGGAGAGAAGTCCCCGATCACCGCGGATTGGAGATTTTTTGGAGAGGCCTGTCAGGCAGTCACATTCCCAGGTGTTCGCGCTCATAATTACCATGAAGGGTTGCATAGTCTATGCCCAGCCCTCATTTGTTGGATGGTCTCAGCTCAACCTGTAAATAGTGGATCACTTGCGTGAATCGGTCCCTACTCCCTCCATAAGCCAATGCCGCTTCAAGACGGAAGTTGAGACATGAAGAAAGGACAAGGCCCGCTGGATCATTAACGGAGACTGGGATGGGAGACTCAGTTTATCTATCACACCAGGGCTGCATTCGTAGAATTAGCATCAGTCCCATCGTGATGCTTGGCACATCTCGGGGGCTGTGCAGCGATAGCTTTGCAGGGATCGCTCTGCTACCCGTGACTAAAGAAAGCACCGAGGAGATGTGTAGCGAATTGGGGAAACAGGGAGAATGACGTCTAAACATCTTATCAGTAAGAGCCTCCAGAACTTGAATCTGCCGTCGACCGTTGACGACTCGAGTGTTGATGGCGTCAAGCTGCCAAGCCGGTAGCCTCACACCTGCATCTGATACAGCATGTGCAATAAAAGGGCTGCTTGAGAGACAATTCTCGATTAACAGACATGCGTCCTGGAGCTCCGAGGCCGTAGTGCATGATTGCTGAGCCGTTATTACTGTGCTTGCGTACTGTACAGCTCACCAATGGCTGGTGCTTATCTGCACAGGATGATTGCGTATATATGACCCCGAAGTCAGTCTGTGTTTGATGTAGAGAAATTGCAAAATTGACCGTGTTCCTGGATTCTCGGTGAACTAATAGCTGATCAATTGGAGTAGAGAATTGACCTGGCGCAACATGAAAAGAGTGTGGTCAACCGTTGAACATGGGAGGCACACGTTCCTCGTGCTCGGCGTGGCGAGAGGTCCTGTGACTGCAGTAGCGACATGGCTCGTGGTGTGTTGGACAGGGATCAGGCTCGCTGCGATTGGAACCCCGGTCGTGCTTGCAGGAGAGCCATGGATGCTAGCCATCAGCGGCAGCCCATCTCAGGGCTTGTCTCTCGGCCGCGGCGGGCGTCGCTGTTCATCATTTCGACAGTCCCATCTGGCGGTGAGTGTCGCTTGCAAGACAGAATTTGGATTGTCTGGGACCGACCGAGGATCCGTCGACGGAGGATGAGAGACGGCGGTACTCAAGCGAGCACTACTAGACTAGCAAGTCCGTTCCTGTAATCAAGTCAAATCAAGTCAAGTCAAGTCAAGTACAGTAGCCTCATCCCCCAGGATCTCGCTGTGTGGACGGTTAGGTTGGTTGTCACCCCTAGCAAGCACATTGAACCCCTGGACAGACGCTGTGATTGGATTCGCTGCTGATGGATGTCGAGCCAAGATTTGGTCCCTTTGGCTTGCGTGCAGGTGGATCGGGCGTAGCAGCATCGAGGTCTGGTGTGGTCCATTTGCTTGACGTCCCATCCGACGAGACCGCCCCCCGGCAGTTTTGTCAAAGGCAGAAGGGCAAGTTTGTGGTAAATGATTGAGACCGAGGATACCGAGTACGTACCTTTTCGATTGGATTTGAAGTGTGATACAGTAACGTGCGGCCCCATAGTAGGTAGCCAGCAACCTAGACAACCAAGACAGTAGAGGTCAAGGGTCTGCGCACGGTCCCTCTGATAGGCCACTTCGAATCTGGATGCTATAAATCTGGGGCCATTTCCAGGTCTCGAACGGTGTAAGGTAAGATATTATTAATAACGGACGCTATGCGAGCTATGATGGGCGACAAGCAATGCTGTCTGTACTGTGATGGGATTTTGAAACAGACTAAAAGCTGGTGGGCTTGTAAGCATCCTCTCGGTGTTATTGTCTGCTCTTTGCACGACCAGCTCTTAGTCGTACAAGGCGAGCATTGTAGGTTCCCTTAGTCAGGGAGCTGCAAGGTGGCAATTGTTCTGGACGGAATGAAGAACACTAATGAGGCTGAAAGAGTCGATCAGTCAAATGCCAAATGGAACTTCGTTTCCGTAAAGAAAGTTCCGTGGAAGCGACAATCAATCTGAAGGTCTCACTCTCAGCCTAGGGTATCTAGGTCTCTACAGGTTGGTGAAACGCACGTTGGGCTTGTCATTGGCTCTGATAACAGCGCATTTCTCTCGTGATCAGCACCTGACCTTGACTTGCTCTGCTTCTTGTTTAAGCCGACTCAAACCAACATCAGGTACAGAGGGATATCGGACGTGTTGGCCGAGCCGTGAACAATTCTTCCTCGCACAGTACATAGCCTGGACCCTTTCGACGCTAACAGGAATCCATGATAGACCCGCTCAGTACGACAACCTTGGGCAATCAGCTGGCGGCGTCAGAGGCAATTGATCGACTGATTAGCTGATGCTTTTTGTGAGTGAATTAATCAGTCCTGGACTTTTTGCTCTATGAGAACAAGCGTGCATCAAGCAGGAAAAAATATCAAGGCGAGGATGCATAGTTTGATCATAATCTCGTTACTTTACTAAACAAGCTCGGGCTTCAAGCAGCCAAGAACCAAATAAGCAGAGCCTCGGGTCGATCATGCAAGAATACACTATTCCTCTGACAAGCGAACTGGATCCTCTTGGAGACGCCATGCCATCATCTAGACACGAGATAGTCTCGGGTTAATAATTGCCGCAGACCCAACAAACAACCACGAAACGGAGCAGCAAGAGGTTAAGGGATGGAGGGATATTGGCAAGGAACAAGGTATCTGCACGTCATTTATCGCGTCCCGTCTAGTACCTAATAAGCTACAGGGACTGAGTGATAATAACAATCATATAACATATAACACGATGTCGAGTTGAGTCTCTCCCCTCGGGTTGTGGGAGGTCTATCAGAATTCCCAATCGGGAGCTTTGCAGACCCGAGGGCGACTAGCTCATGTCGCAGCAATATTAAGCGCCAGGATACGAATGAGCGTGTCAGAAAAGAGGCTGGAAAAGAGGCAGGAGAATCAATCGACCGGAAACGGTCCTTCACGAATATTGATTGTTGTTTCGAATAAAGGTTAATTGGCCGTGCCCAAGAGAAAGGCCCTAGCAGCGCCGGCTCCAATGCCCAAGCGAGACTACGGGCCTTTCGTATCATAACCTTCCAAGACAGACAACGTTCAAGGGTCTTGCCCTTGAAACGCGAATTCTGCAGTGAACTGAACTCAAGGTTACATGCAAGTGTTGTTCTGCATTCGGGACGCTGCAATTCAATCGTCATTCATCACACCCCCATAGCTACTATGAAAGGTATCTCGAGGCGCCCAATTTGCACTTTTTACCCATGAACGTACAGTGCATACTCGGTCAGTTCAGCCCCGGCGCAGCCATCGCCGAGCACTCGCTTTGGGCTGGGCTTATTATACGCTCAGGCTCGGTGCAAAAAGCGCCAAATGCCGTGGCAAAGGCGGCTGCGTGGTGAGCGTCTACCCAATGGACTTCGTCATGAGGATGCACATTTTCTGTGGTGATTTTGTCCCACGATAATTGAAAAGATGCTTCCCTGAGTTGTCTTTATCCCCAAGACCAACAGACAACCAGATGATCGCCTCTTCCAAGACCCTGTAATATCTGAGGAAGCCCTTGCAAATCGCTGAGCTAGCCCAGCCGTGCCTCGGGAAGTACTAGGTACGCATTTGCCGCGTGGGATAGCACACATGGATTAGTAACCATGGGATTTATTTGCGCTCAGCCGACTGTGCCGTACGAACTTAACTGCTTCATGATAAAAGCTTTGCGGCAGAATACAGTCCGTAGACTGGGATAGACGGGCCTTCTTGTTAACAAAGGGTATTGCTGGGCATGGAACATCCCACCACCCTGAGACGCACGAAGGGTTAATACCAAAAGTAACGTCGTACTTCCCGCTGTAGCTAGAGGTAAGGTATCCACCCATCCACCCATGGGGATCTGTGAGCCTCAACCAGGCGCCAGATCAGCCCAAGTAAACAAGCTTGACAAGCAGAAGATGACGCAGGTGAGGCAACTGATGACAACGATTGGGGGCAACAAATGTAAACTGGTGAGTTGCGAATGACGAGCATGGGTCGACGCACCGCGCAGCAAAGGAAGGCTATTCAGGTTATCCATGGATAAAGTGTATAATAATAAAACAAGCAATAGCTGGCGGCAGCCCAACCTAATCAATCCTCCGGGGCTTTCAAGATTAAGACGGCGAGTACTTGCAAGCTTAAGCCCAGGGAAACGCCCTCTAATACCGTACCGTACCTTACCTTACCTGACCCAGCTCAGTCCAACGCAAATCATAACAATACGTACTGCTAACCGCCTCTGAACTGGAGCGCAGAACGGAAACTCGAAGGCAACGGCAGCTGGAGCCACACCCCCAAGACCTACTACCTACCTAGGTAGGTAGTAGGT